>JBAMJV010002912.1:0-123333 GCA_037951105.1 Echinarachnius parma | reverse complement strand
TGACGTCATAGTCACTAAAGGGGTGAAGTGTCCATCTTACCTCACTGTGGAGGTAAGAGAACCCCTCAATTCCTTAGATTATTGAATTTCAATTTTCTGCTACTTCCTGCCAATCCTTCCGTTATAAGAATGCAAAATGCATTGGAAGTTTGTGCTTTTCTGTGGACAATAAGGCAGCCTTAATCGTTTACGGGGTGTGGGGGGGGGGGGGGGGGGGGGGGGGGGCGTTTAGAAGTGTCACAAATTGGGCCCTCGTTGTTCAGTGAACGATGAACAAATCCAAACAAAATTGGAAAATTTAACAATGGGAGAAAATAACGTTCTTTGAATTTTGATAAAACGTGGATAAATTTTGAACTCATGCGGAACAATTTCTTGATTCATAAAGAGTCTGAGTAATACAAATGCAGTGATTATAAAGACTTTTCTTTTTTCTATTCATGATCGATCTTAACACCAGTATCATGCCCTTCGCTTGAAGATTGCTTGGAACAGTATACTATTCATCACAGCATTTTCGGATACTATGAGGGTCCGTGGTTCGACTCCAGTCGAACCCCAATGTAACATCAAAAACTAAAGCCAGTGTTGTGTGTTATTGCGCCTCCCCTTCTGCTACTAGTCGGCGGAGTAATTGTCGGCGGAGCAAATGTCGGCGGAGCAATTGTCGGCGGAGCAAATGTCGGCGGAGCATTTGTCGCATCTTCGGAGCATTTGTCGGCGGAGCAAATGTCGGTGGAGCATTTGTCGGCGGAGCAAATGTCGGCGGAGCATTTGTCGGCGGAGCAATTGTCGGCGGAGCAAATGTCGGCGGAGCAAATATCGCGGAGCATTTGTCGCGGAGCATTTGTCGCATTTTTCGGAGCAATTGTCGGCGGAGCATATGTCGTGTCACCCTGTCAATGAGCGCATAATAAAACTCCCGGGCATGCCAATGTGGGTCTTTTAGCTCTCTCAGATCACGCTGGAAAATGTTTCAAATTTCGCCCCCCCCCCCCCCCCCCCCCCCCATCGCAAAAACGGATCGACGCCCCTGTAGAACGCGTATACCCTAAATAATAAACTAGTCTTCTTCTGCATACCTATGAACACATAATTTAGTATAGCGATGATATATCAAACTATATTATAATATGTTTGGAAACGTTTTCTGAAATTGTTTGTAGAAAAACTATTACCTTTCATTTATAATGGTACCGTAGTTGCTGGAGAACCTGGCCGGGGGGAGAACCTGGCCAAAAAAAGGACAGGGCTGACTTTGAAATTAGATTTGCCGAGAATGCACTGAACATGCGACTCAAAACTTATATCAAACGATTTATCTGCATATTGCTCATAAAATACATGTATACTGTTCTGTAGTCCTCCTGGGTATCCAGAAAATCGCTTGAAAGTCAGTCTTTAAACTTTATCATCTTGATTCTCGCTTTTGTAAATCGACGCTCAGTAGTTCATTTCGGTTGGATCGCAATATCGCGGTGCCTTCGCTGATAAAAAAATTATCGCTCAACGGCAAAGCGGGTTTCCGCAAGGCGCGTTTTTACGTACGAAGGTTCAATTTATCGCAGTGCAGGAGAACCTGGCCACCGCGCACGGTGCGTGTACAAAGTCAATGGCGCACTGTGCTATGTGTGACTGGCCAGGTTCTCCAGCAACTACGGTATTATTTATAGGTAGTGTTTCCCTTTTAAGGTATAGTGAAATCCCGGCTTTGATTCAGGTTTATAGCTTTAAATATGTGCCTATATTGATATACAGTCAAACCTGCTAATGCGACCACCTAGGTATATATATAACGGCCACCTGCTCATAACGATCGCCTTCTGGTCCCCCCCCCCCCCGTGAAAAATCATGTGTCATGCGACCTGCGTAATGCGACCACCTGCCTAACGCGACCAGACCTTGGTTTTAATAACATTACGATTCTTGATACTAGAGTCAGTGACATCATTTGCATATAATGGTCCTTCTGGCTTCTCAATGCGAATGTTAATTATAAGGCAATTATATAAATACATGTATAATAAATACATTATATTGTCATAAATCATAATGGGAATAGAGCCAATGAACTGACTAAAATGATTGATAAGTTACTAAGACCCCGTTTACAGTGAAAAAAAGGCCGGGCCGAGACGCGTCTCGGCCCGGCCTTTTCTTCACTGTAAACGCTCAAAAGGCCAAATGCGGGGCCAAAAGTGGCCGCGCATTTGGCCCCGCTCTGGAGGTAGTCTCGGCCCCGCTTTTTCTCACTGTAAATAGTATATCCCCTAATGTAGTACAAATAAATGTTGTGAAATTTTTTGCTACAATCTTGGAAACAGTTTTTAATTTGGTCTACATACATTACTGATGAGAAAAAGTGATGTTTCCATTTTTTATTTTTGGTCCCAGGGTGCATTTTGGCGATTTTAAAGATAATTATCTAATTTGCATATTTGTGAAATAAGGTCAGGGGTCATTTTTTATCTAGGAATAGTGCAATATTGATAAAAACTGGTATTCTATGGTATTTTGGGGCAAGGATTCCATTTCCGGTGCTCGTTTGTAAGTGCTGTATGGGAAACGCTCTGAAATCCAAGATGGCTTCCCCTAATTTGCATATTTATGAATATTATTGATTTTCAGTGGCTACAGCCCCTAATAAGCAATAATTCTGGATTATTATATGTCAGTTATGTTCTAAGTATGTATTTAAGATATCAAAGATGAGTTGCCATCGTGGCAACCTCTAGCAATGCATATTATTTGCATAATTATGTATTTTACCTAATTTGCATATTCCCCCAAATAGTATAGGGATCCCGACAAGTAAAAAAGATAAGTAATACCAATTTTCCAAGGTTTTGGGGGGCAGCAGATCCATTTTTGATACTTATTTACCTGTATCACCATGGCATCCATCTCAAATCCAAGATGGCTGCTCCCTAAATTACGCATGTTATGATACACGTCTATATTATTTCGGTTATATTAGATTGATGTTATAATGTTTTGACTTTTAATTATTGGAATGAGCAACTAGAATACTTGAATCACAATGTAGTTGTTTGCTTTCAGCAAACAAATCATATTTTGATAAATTAAATGCCATTAAAGTAGCAAATAGCAATATTTACTTTAAAATGACAAAGGCGGCCATCTTGGATTTATGTTGGTTGCCGAGGTGATACAGGTAAATAAGTATCATAAATGGATTTGTTGCCCCCTAAAACCTTGGAAAAGTGGTATTACTTGCCGGGTTCCCAATATACTCGATTTGGGGGAATATGCAAATTAGGTAAAATACATAATTATGCAAATAATATGCATTACTAGAGGTTGCCACGATGGCAACTCATCTTTGATATCTTAAATACATACTTAGAACATAACTGACAAATAATAATCAAGAATTATTGCTTATTAGGGGCTGTAGCCACTGAAAATCAATAATATTCGTAAATATGCAAATTAGGGGCAGCCATCTTGGATTTCAGAGTGTTTCCCATACAGCACTTACAAACGAGCACCGGAAATGGAATCCTTGCCCCAGAATACTATTTTTTTTATCAATATTGTACTATTCCTAGATAGAAAATGACCCCTGACCTTATTTCAAAAAATGCAAATTAGCTCATTATCTTTAAAATCGCCAAAATGCACCCTGGGACCAAAAATAAAAAATGGAAACATCACTTTTTATCATCAGTAATGTATTTAGACCAAATTAAAAAGTGTTTCCAAGATTATAGCAAACAAAATTGCTGCTTTACATAACCTGATAGACTAAAACGCACGCAGGGCCAAATGCGGTACCAAATTGGGAAAACAATTCATTGCGAATAACGCGCCTTTGTTCTGTGACCCCGGCGTGCCTCCAAAATAATGGTTTGTTTACATGCATAGCGCCACTACGACAAGATATTGAAAGGGCGGCCGGGCCGCGAGGGCCGAGACCGCCACTGTAAACGCACCAAAATTGGGGGGCCGAGTACCGCAATTTAAGCAGGGCCGAGACGCGTCTCGGCCCGGCCCTGCACTGTAAACGGGGTCTTACTTAACCGATACTATTAGCCCAAGTTACAAAGGTCGTATGAATATTTACACTGTATTCACTCATCATAAGATCTACACCATAACATACCTTGGTTAAAACAATTATTTGCTATATAATTTGCATATAATGGTCCTTCCCAATTTGAATTTGTATTAAGGTTATTATATAAATAAAATAATTACATGATATATATATATATTTTTAAAAAAATGTTTTTATTGAAGAAAATCAGTACAAAATAACAATATTTACATGTAATTATCTTGATTGAAAAACAATTACATGATATATTGTCGTAAACCATAGTGGTATTATTATAATGGTGCAAATAAACTCTCGACATAGACGGATCAATTTAAATCATACTGACTATAATACGCGTTATACACGTTACAAAAGTCCTATGGATTATTATAATACATGTACCTGTACACCTCATTTGAACAGCATAATGAACCAATAATACACCTCATTTAAACAGCATAATGATAACAAGTACATCTTGGTTTAAAAATACGATTATAGACAATGCTTTTGTTTAGTTATATCTGCACGGTTCCCGTTGCGAATTGTCAAGTCATTGGCATTGTAGTAATGACTATGCATGATGTAAAATTGATCGCCATTGGCAATGGCTGCATGATTACAAGAATATTGTCACAATTATGAATGTTTACTAAAACACTTGTCAACATACCATTACATACCAACTTTTGGTTAAAATAATATTCTTGTCATGCGGTTAGTGGCAGGGTTTGCATTGTTTTTTGGTAATATTTGTTTTATTGTCAAGTCATTATGATCAAACTGTATTTACATAACATATTGCAGCCGTGCGTATGGTGTTAATGCACGCCACCGTCACGGCAGGCTTAATCAGACATGCGTTTCCATGGAATATTTACCCTACGTCCACACAGCATAATCTTCGGAACAACTTGACATAACATTTCATCCAGCCGTTCGCCAAAAATTATCCCAGTTCAACTACAATACTTTAGATGATTCAATTCTCGGGGCGGAACGGGGGCGGGACAAATGTGGGACAGATCTCCATCCGTTAGACGCAGATCTTGGTTCGAACCCAGGCCAATTTGATATGATATTTGATTTGATATGAGTCGTTTCTGTCGCAATTGATTGCTCAATACAAATTAAAAGACTGGAGATATATTATCACGGCTAGACTTGAACCCGAGTTATCACCAGTATAATTATGCGCTATTATATTTGAAATGTCTTTTAGTCTATTCAATTTGAAGGTACGTATACTGATAGTGATAGTGCATATCCATGTGATTTAATTTTGTAAGTATTATATACAAACGAGATGAATTCGACAGTCAAGTGTGAACGCACAAATATAAGCTGGGTTTCGGAAGGTGCACCCGACTCTTGGCACAAGTGTCGAAGCTGGGGAAATATTAAAGTCTTAGAGCCAATCCGGTTGGTGTTTACTCTCGTGTATGGAAAATTCCACACACCCATTGTTCTAAGTTAGATACAAGTATAATCAACCAATGGGAATACTAGTAATTGAGAATTACTGGGATAAAGATATCGTCTTTGGAATGGTCATCGCATTATAAAAAGCAGTATAGTTCACATATAAGGACCAATGCAGATGAGGCGAGAGGGCTGCCTTTGCCAATAATTACGTTATTTATTTCCTGTACTTCTTTTGAAATGGGGGGGGGGGGGGGGGGGGACTTGCTCCTACTACATAGCTACCCCAATGTTATAAAGGTCACTGTCCATGCGCTAGCAGGATAAATACTTATAGAACTCCATTATCCATCAAGGGCGTAGCTACAGAAAACTCAATGAGGGGGGGGGGGGGGGGTCTTTGCCAATCTCTTATTTGACATATATTCCATTTTAGTATAGAAAAATCATGCACAAAGTGCGCATTCGATCGAGAAAAAAAATAAAGTTACATTACACAAGACAACTATAGATCTATTGGAGGAGTTGCCACTCCCTTCCGCAAACCAAACCCTCAGACAGCATTAATCAAAATAATAATACCAACAAATATCAGTCTTGTGTCTAGTTTGATCTACATAATACGGTATACCATTAAAGTCTACTGGGTTGGCCCGAGGGCGGATCCCGTTTTCGTACGACATTGTGCCTTATTTGTGAACTCTGCTTGTATAAGTTAATACAGACTACAACTCATACCCCTCCCAAGAACTTTATTCTATGGGTGTATAATAGCCACACCAATGATAACAACTGATATACATTTTGTAGATATCTACGTCATTTCAAATCCGTGGGATGGGGTCAGCTGAGCTACTTCTTTTGTGATTCTACGCAGTTTATAATGATAAGAAGACTGGTTAAACTAATAGATAGATTAAACAAAATAATATAATCGAGTTCCAATATACTGTATGCCGTGTAAAATGCATGTATACAAATTCAACGTGTGAGCTATACAGTCATGATTGTGTTGTACTAAACATCATGGTAAAAACATGAAAGACATAATAAATCAATACAAAAAAAGGCTTTCTTCGTTGGATATTTCGTTCGTTTGTTTACTTTAATTTCTGCATTTTCAAAATAGTGCACAATCATAATTATTACATCCAATTAACAAATATCTCTTAATATACAATAGCTCCGATTCAATATTCCTTTTTTTGTTTGTTGTGGCTGAATACGTCTGGAAGAAAATTCAAAGTTCATATTCACAAAATACGGACAGCAATCAGTAATGACACTTTGGCGATTATAGACAATGGAAATGCCTACTGGAAAAGCTATAAACGAACATTACATGTCATAAATGTAAGTTCGAGCAAATCCATTATCTCAGGTATAATGACTTATTTGTTTTTCGCGTAGCCTATTATACAGTACGTCAATCGTTGTTTGAACAACGCATCGCATTATTATAAGTATAAATGCGTCAGGAAAATGTGTCAGTCATATCACTTGACAACACATTATTGTGATGTTGAATTATTATAATGAATACAAAATTTAAAAATCTTATCAACCCATTGTTGATGGGACCCTGGTGTAGCATGAATTGACTCTAAATGGCATTTAGAAAGAGAGATAAATAAAATAATATCTACAATCAGAATAGACTTTTGACAAGTTCTTCTTTAATATAGTCTGTTACCAGTCGTTTCTAGACTGACGTTCAAATAGGAGGCCTTGTCAAAACCTAAGTTTCAAATAGACTGAATAGTTAGTCTCTTCATTACAACGTCTGATCATGAGGCTGCGTCTGGCTCCACAGAGCGTCTCAGGAGGAAGTCATATCATGTTTATATAACAGAAAACCTCATTCGGAGTTGGTTATTTGATGATGTTACTAGTGACGATGATGATGCCGATGATGATGATGATGATGATGCTGACGTTGACGATGACTTTTTGATGATGACGATGATGATGATGATGATGTTGTTTTTGATGATGATGATGATGTTGACGATGATCGATGATGATGATGATGATGACGATGATGATGATGATGATGATGATGATGATGATGATGATGATGATGATGATGATGATGATGACGATGATGATGATGATGATGATGATGATGATGATGATGATGATGATGATGTAGATAATACAAATGATGTTGATGATGGTGGTGGTGGTGATGATAATGATGATGATGATGATGATGTAGATAATACAAATGATGTTGATGATGATGATGATGATGATGATGATAATGATGATGATGAGAAGAAGATGATGGTGATGATGATGATGAAGACGATGATGATGATGATGATGATGATGATGATGATGATGTCAATGATGATGTCAATGATGAAAATGATGTTGATGATGATCGATGATGATGATGATGATGGTGGTGGTGATGATGATGATGATGATGATGATGACGATGATACTGATCCACAGAAATTGCATGGCGACATTTTCCTGTTTCAAACATTTACAGTCTACATAATTTATCATGTACTTCGGAAGGATTAAGACAGATGAACGACCGACTGAAGGTCCTTTGGTCAGCGCAGTACCCTCGCCTCAAGGTCACTTTAGTTATTAAACACCATGATGTAAGCAAAACAATCAGTTCCATCACGGAATTAAACCGCTAGTAGATTAATTGTGTATGGTTTCAAGATAAATAAAAAGATAATTCATAAACCACCTCTTGTAGTAATTTGCAAAGGTGACAACGAAAGTGACCGGAATACTATATGCATTCTTCTTTGTAACTCATTTCATGAATATCTCATAACATTTGTTCCACTTTGTATACCAACTATTCTGTATAACCCGTCTCTGTTTGAATGATTGAAGTAAAACTGTAGTATAAACAACATAAGGTTTATTATAGTACTGTTCTTAGACAATGGACAATCGGAGCAAACGAGGAATCTTAATCTATTCCCATTCGTCAATAATTAACCGGTTTTATTTGCCTTTGGAGTAGTCCTAATATGATAACGCTGGGCTAATGGAGGATAGAGTGAGTAAAGTCTAAGCTAGGAGATAACTCAAAGTAGTGGCATTAGCGGTGGCAACAGCCTACGAGGAAACACTTCAATACTATACTTCGGTGACGATATAACTTCCAGTACTGTTTGGGGGACTGAAATTGGAAACATTCATACCCTTTATTCGAGCTTTATTTCTGCATCATTGATAATTTGAGGTAAGTTAACAATAATTACTGATGTATGTCAAGGTAATTACTAATTAATTGTAACCACGTTGTAATTAATCGTAAACGATTAAACACTATAGTAACAATGTCTTTAGAATTAAAAATAATTAATAATTTGGAACAAACGTTTAAAGTGATCCATGTACTTTATTAGATATTGCCAAAAATGACATTTGAGACTTCAATCATATACCAAATTAATTGTAAGATATGTCTGAATGATGTGTGAAAGTTTCATTATTTGAAAAAGAACACTGCTTTCCTGGTTAAAAAAGCGAACATTTGCGTCAGATTTTACAACTAATTCTGAGTAAAATCACCTGACGAAGTGTTGCAGCGGCGCATGAAATCTTTTAGATCCCTTGTTGACTATACATTGCGAGACAAACGAATATCACTAGCGATATTATTTTCGATAATTCTGAGTTCTTTGCCTAGATTCGAACGAGACCTTTATGACCGTCTGTAGACGGTCTTGAGCTGACTTATTTTCAATGATAGATATCTTCATACTAAAGGGACATTTGAACAAATCTAACCCTATTTTTATTCTTCTCTTACCATAAGATAAACAACACGGTAGAAGAGAAATGTGGAAGCTCAAAGTAATTTTCGTATATAGAGTTAGACAACGTACATGGGTCACTTTTTATTCTGCATTAAGTATACAATACCTATTATGTTTCCTGGAAGATGAGTATGAGTATTCCATCTTCTCACCATTCGGCTTTGTAATACTTTAATTGTACGTAAATACAATTATATTCCAAACAACATGTTCTAATAAAATAACGTTCTCTCCAATTAAATATCGCATAAACTACAGTACTGTTATATTAATATCTACTATTTGTTTCGAATCAAATCGCATTAAATGTTTTTATTTATTATTATAACAGCCCGTCATTATTTTTGCACCTACATACACATTTTATATAGAAAGCGCGAATGGCAATTACGGCGTGATAAAATGTGATAAATTTTACATAGTACTATATAGTAAAAGCATGACAGTATAGTGATAAAATAATCGTAAAATAATAATATTACTTCACTTATTCGTAATATTTTAGATATTTCCATTTCCATTTCCAAGGATGGCGTATCGGTCACGTGACGTTTAATTTGCTCCAGCGTTAGACTGTATCATCACGTTGTGGTTTTAATTGTGTAATTAATGCTTATTAGGTTTAGGATTATGGTTATGGCTATCGTTATGGTCTTGTGTGGTTTTTATTTAACTCGTGGGCGGAACACCCTATCAGCTATTTGCTATTTTGTTATTATACATTTGTTTGTATAGGGGTCCTTACAATATAAAACAAAACGCAATACAAATACAATCGAGAGCAGTCTCTACAATATCTGCATTTAACAACGAATACAACAGAATGCAATATGATCGTGAAGAAGGACAAGGAACGGTCATATTATTTGTTGAGTTGTATATGGACCTTTATTCAAATAATTTGTTCAAATGGGTTTTAAAGACGAATAATGATTTCTGAGAGGGTATGTAATTAACTTAATAATTCCATAATTTGATTAATTGGTTAGGGGATAGAAATCTGTATTAGTTTATGACAGAAAATAATAACAGAGCAGTTGTCGCTGTAGCAAAATGTTATGAAATTGACCATGAGCTGCAAGGGGTCAAAGTTCAGTCAACTTCGGTGGTTTGTCACTTCTATGGTTGGTCATTGACCGAAATACGCGTCGCGGACCTCGTTACGTATTAAAGAGATTGCGATCAGCTTACGGCTTCTCACGAGTTGTATAATCCACGTTATCTGGTCAGTATACGACCAATATAGTCGCGATGATAAGGTGAACTTATTCAACCTTTGCACTGAGGCTAGATGGTGCTCGGTGGGAGGGTATGGCGTGCATTTGGTGTCATAAACCTGTAAACTATTGACCGTAGAAACCGGGCAATGGGCCGCTACAGAAATGTCAATCGCATCGAGTTAAATATCCATCGATCCAACATATTGGGAAACAAACGATCTATACACATTGATCGATTTTAGTCACATCTATTTTGTAAACAGTCCTGCTTTCACTTCTGTAAAGAACATATGTTTGGTTAACATTTAATGCCTTAAAAAATTAAATCTTTTGGTGCAGATTCGTCTCAACTTTCAAGTTATCTTTAATCATCCAGTTTAAAATTATGGTGTTTGACTAACTTTGTTCCTGTAAAACATGAACAACATTTTCGAGCCCCTATTTCAAATTGTCATGATTGTGAGGGGAGACCTTCAGTAGTGTATTCGTGGTTGGACTCATTGGAGGTACACTCTATGTATGTCGGTATTGGCATATGGATTTGCCCGTATGTTTCTTAATGCTTTAGTCAAATTATTGGGGGCACGTACGCCCCCCGTCTCCTCGCCCCCGATAACTATAAGCCACTGGGAACATTAACAAATGAAATCTAATTTGCATCCTAAAACTTCCTGGGTCTTGCACTTATTTTTCATAATGTTATGGCGACTACCATGCTTTTTCTTATTGCTATACTAAATCCTGGTTGTGTACAAAAAGTACAAACAGGTGTACAAATTTAATTAAAATGTTTGCGAAATGTGAAACAAAGGGTACCACAAATTATATGTTATTATGATGTCTGCTTGAAGTCTGAAAGTGGCAAGTCGGTTAATGTGTACTCAAAATTGCAAAAAATGTATTAATCTTTTGGTGCCGATTACGTCACCCTTGTTTATGTTAAAAAGGGGGTATAATTTGCTGAACATGTACGCGGAAACTCCGCTAATACTATAGGGGGTAATTTTTACCTCGATAACGATCATACATTATATGTGTCACCCCTTTCAATATGAAGTGACACCGCCGGGTACTAGATGTAGGTCATCATTGTGGATATGTCCTCAGAAAACTTTACCACTTACACTTTGTCCTATAGAACCAGGGCACAGCCCTTTCGGACCTCTGAGTAAACATGTGGACAAAAGATAACGGTATCTTTCGAATGTGTCATATTTCCCCACGAAGTTTTCTGTTCAACTGGTTAAGATATTGCTTTGTTTGTTAAGTAATACATCATAAATTATTGAGTACCAATTGATAGATAATTACCGTCGATATCATCTGAGCTAACAAACTTGAAAGATAACCTTTACACCTTGCCCAAAGTTCTGAAGAGGAACAGGATTTGACAATAAGATAATAAAGGGGGAAACAAAGTGACCTTTGATCTTACTAATTGATACAAAAAAGTGTTATGTACAGTAAATTTACACACATATTTACCTTTATCATACAAGGTTTGTCGTACGAGCCCAGAACAATGCGATCAATTTTTAGAAGAGGGGATCGATTTATGGTACCACCACCCAAAAATAATATTCTTATAGATGAAAGGTAACATTTTTCATTAGTAGTCCATTCCATCAACAAGTTCAGAAATATATGTTTCCAGAAAAAATATATAATTCGCAAACGCATCACCATTCTAAAGCATGCGTTCATGGGTCTGCATGTACGAAGACTACCTTTGTCCAGAGCGAACAAATCTTCCGTGATTATATTGTCTTCAAACGTACACGTGAATAGAATTGGCGCTTTCGCAAATGTTTGGCGCGTACATAACCACGAAATAATAATGGTTCCGTAAGTGGTGGTAATTAATTGCATTGTTAATGAATTGCACAACGCTTTGCAAAAAAATGGGTATCTATTTGATATCGCAAAACGGTACCAAAACATATAACTATGTGTTTTTCTTTGCCTGGTGGTCCCCTTTAACCATGTTAACAAAATAAGCATATTTACGGTCACAAACAAGTGTCTTAACCCTAATAAAGCCGGGGGCGTTATGGACCCCCTCCGCGTTTTTTTTATTGCTCGGGAACGCGTAAAGATGACGCCCCATCACGAAGTCACGTGACCTTTTTGTTTTTGCATGTCAGCCAGAAAATTTCTAAGTTTCGTGATTTGTGTACAAAACATGGAAATATTATTTTTCCTAATTTTTTGGGGGGGTCAAACTAGTTGAAATATAGTTAGAAATAAAATAGAACAACAAAAAAAATACAATACATATGGTAAAACCAAAAAAAGAAATACGTAAGAAATTATCAAAACAATTATTATCCCAAAATGGTCTTAAGAATATATGTTCAGAAAACCAATGTTTAATTATCAAAATTACATGATTCATGGTTAAAAATGTGAATTGTGTGACCCTATTTGCATAAATTACCTTAAATATGCAAGTGAGTAAATAAAAAAAAATTTAAAAAATCCATCACATTCTATACACTTTACTTGACATGCATGAACATTTTCGCGGTGATCGGGTGTTTCATGGCCGAGATATAAGGGGGCCCCATGCCGTAGGAAGACCTCAAATAGCCCTGCCTTTTTTACAGTTAAAGGGACTTAGTAACATTGTCCAAATCCTCAAAATAAAATTTTAATTCTAGCGGTTCCCTTATACCTTGTTGTATTCGTATTAACAATAAAATCGCGGGACAGGTTTCGGTTTTTCAAATTTCCCTTTCGTTACAAAGATATGTATGATTGAAGTATTCAGATAAGAAAAACTCCGGGCGAGTTTTTCTTCCGTGTACAAAGTGAGTGCAGTGAGTTACTGAATATCACTTTGCATTTTCGCTCATTACTTGGCCATACAATGTCCATTTGACTTGAAATTTTCACACAATACCCTGTGGACATATGAGATAACAACAATATACATTGCATTAACCATTCATCACTTTTTGCACATGTCAACAAAGTTACTAGATCCCTTTAAGTAGCAATGCAATACGAGTGTTAAACTGGTCAAATGCATTCGATTTTATAAATAATTATATATTGCATTTATTTATAATCATCTTCCATTATTTCCCCTTTCCCTCGAAGTATAACACACAGCAAGATGGAGATCAGGTTACGCAATCTGGTTCTGGTTCTGGTGGTTGTCGCTTCTGCCCTCGCTGATTGGCAAGGTAAAGTATTCCACAATCAATGATAACAAAACGCGTTCGGTTTATCGTTATCTGTATAACTATGCATTACTATAGTATTAATAGTATTATGCTTGTTATTATGAGAATCAAATATATTGTTATTATTATCATTGACAGAGTAGTAGTAGTAGTAGTAGTAGTAGTAGTAGTAGTAGTAGTAGTAGTAGTAGTAGTAGCAGTAGCAGTAGCAGTATTAGTAGTTCTTGTAGTACTAGTTTACACTAAGAAAACAAAGGGTCAATTGTGCACCTATGAAAAGGTGCGTCATTTAAGGTGACCTATGAAAAAGTGCGTCATTTAAGGTGCAACTCTGCACATTTAGAGTTCTAAATTGCACCTTAACAGTGCAACTATTAACCTTTAAATTATTAGGGTGTATCTTTAGCACTTTGCGAGAAGGTGTAACGTTGCTCCTTTTAAGGTGCTCCTAGTGTGGTAACGGTTTGCGCCGATATAGGTGCAAAGTTGATCCATGTTTATTTATCGTATATTTAAAAACTTTTTTTATCGCTGGGACAAAAGTTAATCGATAAGCAAAATTTGAAGTAAAACAATAAATTTAGCTAAAAGTGGTTGCACTATTATTTCTTTTCACATTTTTCTGCACCTTTACAATAAGGCGCAACGTTAAACTTTTAATGGTGAAATTTATTTGCAACCGTGCGGGGGCAGCTCATTTCAAGGTGGAACTTTGCACCTGTAGCTGGGTTCAAAGTTGCACTTTGGATTCAAAGTGCAAAGTTAAACACTTAGCGGTCAGAGTTGCATCGGTAGGGTGCTGCGTTGCACCCAAAAGATGCAACCTTTAACCCGAAGGTGCAGCTTTTTTGTTAATATAATGGTGCAAATGTGCACCTATAAAGGTGCTACCAGTGTGGAAAAACAGGTGCAAAATTTACCATTTTTGTCTTAGTGGGGTGTAGTAGTGGTAGTTGTAGTAGAAGTAAAACTAGTAAATATATATATTATATGTAAATGTGATATTTCTACGACAATTGCACTTCCCGTCTTGTTCATACCGCGAAGGACGAAGAAGATGTGTAACTTAACTCTTCATTCAACATCTGATTTGTTAACTAAAAGTCTTTGAAATCTTAAAGTATCAGAAGAAAACTCTCCTTGTATTATTTTAGCCGATCCGACGTGCGGCCTGCAGTACGATGGCGTGAGAGCGGCGATAGTCGGTGGAGAAAAGGCTGACGAGTATGAGTGGCCGTGGCAAGCCGCTATGTACCGCGGAGGACGAAGGATATGTGGAGCGTCACTCATTCATCCAGAGTGGATCATCACTGCCGCCCACTGCGTGTAAGTTACGATACAACATCGTTGTTTTACTCCTCGCTTTGAACTCTTTCCACCTTCTTTCCAAGTGCGAATGATTTATATCGAGCACGTACCGCCTGTCGTTATTTCTAACATTTGAGTGCCAACAAAAGTCTATTTCAAGGAATTGTTGTCACATTTTTCAAATTATCGATTTTTTCTTCTGAAAACCTATATTTCTGAACTTTTTTTTGGAATGGAATACTAAAACTATAATCTTTTATTTATTAGAACAATATTTTGGGGTGTTGATTCCCTTTAACGGAATGTTTTAACGTTATGTTATGAATATGGTATTAGTTCACTTGTTCGGAATACAAGCGATTTAAACAAACACAAAATGTCTGTTTGAGCAGTTTTCTAAGATTGTTCTTTTAAGTTAAACTTATTCCCCACCATGTTGTCCAGTGACGTCATTTTAGAGCCAGAAATCTTCGAATTCCGCGTCGGTTCGAAAAGCCTGGCCAACGACACCGTAGGCACACAGAAGCTCCAGGCTACGGAAGTATACGTCCATCCGGGCTACAACCCGTATGATAACGACATCGCTCTGTTTAAGGTGGCCGCTCCTGGATATGACCAGTGGCCCGACTACCGTGTTAACACGGTCTGTCTGCCCATGGAGGATATGGACGCCGACTTCGGGGATGGTGAGCACGCGGTGGTCACGGGTTGGGGAGCGCTAGAAGAAGGTGGTAAGTTGTCTTGTAAAGATGTATGGTTTTTATTTTTAATTTTTAAAACATTTGAACCAGTCCTGAACATATCTGGGCTTGGGTCTATGGAGAATGCATGCAAAATCTATCTTGAATGAAAGTCTTGAATGTATTAATAAAGATATCATTAATTGGTCACCATAATACAGGAATTCACGTTCAAAAAGGAAAATAATAATGGAAGTTTACAAATGATATCAGGAACAGCAACATATTAAGGATATTTGGTGCAAATTTTGACGTGAAACCAAGGAGGTATTTAATACCTTCTTGGTGAAAACAGCCACTTCCAGTAAAACCACACCCTGCCTTAATGGAGCGACCTGTAAAGTCACTCTCACACATATACTGTATACATTATATAAAACGTTTGCAAGATACGCCTGGCGCGCATAATAAAAACCTGGATACGTTTCAATAATTAAACAGGCGTGATTTGTTTATTCGGTCTAACATTATGAATAAAACAGTTATTCACTCCGTAATAAAACACGTAATTAATGGATTGTATAAAAAAAATTTTTAAAAAAATCATTATTTTCCAGGCGGAACACCCGACGAGCTGTATGAAGTGACGGTGCCAATCTACAACCAGGAGTCATGTAACGAGGCGTACGAGGGGCAGATTACTGACAACATGATCTGCGCGGGGCGGCCCGAGGGCGGCATCGACTCTTGTCAGGCAAGTACATGTATTAAAGGACACGCGTCGTTGAATCAGATGGCGCTTTACAGAGTGACCACCACAGGCCCCGCGGACAGCGTAGCTGCAATATTATGCTAAACAGTTGCATGGGTTTCACACTGATGCCATGGGGTGCCACTGAGGGGTATCCGGGAACTTACTTCCAAATACAACTTATATTAATATATCTATGTAGTGAATTTGTATTGTTTATATAAATAATTTTAAATAATTTTTGTTAAAATCAATTTCAGGGAGACAGTGGAGGCCCGATGGTAGCGCTACGAGAGGATACCAGCAACCAGTATTACCTCATCGGTATCGTGAGCTGGGGTACGGGGTGCGCCAGGGAGGGGTACCCGGGGGTGTACACCCGTGTCACACAGTACGAGGACTGGATCAGCCCCATCTTCGATAGCGATCCCGATACAAACCCAATAGCAAGTAAGAACTAGACAGAACAATCCACCTCGTTCTGGAGAGGTCCTTTAATATAGGTTTTCTCGGCCAATTTCGTAAGCTTCTCATTCGTTTTGATAAGCGTGTCGTTCAATTTCGCGAAATTGAACTGAAGGCTTGCAATTGTGGTTCAAAATTGCATTTTGTTCATACGATTTAGCTCTTCGGTCAAGTGATTTACCACTTTTAGCATTCAATTTAAAAAACACGCTATTTTTATTCAATTTCGCCAACGGATTTCACGGAAGGCGGTATTACGTAATCACAAATTTTCTCGCTTTAAATTGAATGACAATTTTACGAAATAGAAACACGTTTTAAATCGAATGCAAACAAAATGTTTTCGAATGATTGTTATATGAATTCGAATGCTAAAAAACGAATTTGAACTGCAAAATACAGCTGCGGTAACAAATCGGCGAAATTGAATGAACACAAAATGAACTTGTGTGGCCAACTTACGAAATTGACCGAGAAATCCTTTATTATACCGTATATCTAGGGTTATAGTCAATTATTGTAATTGATCTTTAATTGCCATTTGTTTTGTGTTTTTCTTCGATGGTGTTCTAGGAGTCGTAGTTAAATGAATTTATTATTCAAAATAACGTTACCAACATAATTTTACCAGCAAAAGTGTTTTGGCATGCCCCAACTGTTTACTGTAGAAGCAAATCTTGAAGCATGCACTATTTTAAAGAGATTTAATATCCTTCAAAAGAAATGAACCACATAGTCCACACTGTACTGACTATATTTTTCTTTATGTCGATTAAATATGATACAAGTGACTTTAGTTCTTTTTATAACTGATGTAATTTATTGGGAAAAAAAGATTGTAGATCATAAACATTACAATTAATTCACCAATAACAATTAATTTTCCGCTTCATTCCCCTTTTCAATGTTCTAGAGGACGGCAACTGTACAGCGGACGAGTTCCTATGCCGAGGTGGGGAGTGTATCCCGGACACATACCGATGCTCTGGAAGCAGTCAGTGCTATCACGGAACAGACGAAGAATTCTGCGGTAATGGGACCAAAGATTTTCCTTTTTAATGAGAACCAACACCAAAAAATCATTAATCTTTGGATGTAGACGAAATTGGATTGAGAATTTAATAGACCAGTTCGTAGATAGCATTGGGGCCCGGATATGGGTCGTTTGACCCCTTGACCATTGAATTTACAATCATGGGTAGGATATAAAGCTTTTACTCTGTGCAGTCATGTTCAGAGTCATGGCAGATGGTTGTCATGGGATATCCTTTGTTACTTTCATGAGAACAATTGATCAACCTACGCAACAAGGAATTTCCAATCGATTTACTCAAGAATAATAAGTAAAGAACCTTATCCAGTCCTTTCAATTCGATGAATGCCGCACTGGGTCGATTGACCTTTGTATTGCGCATGCGCAGATTGTAACTACGAACTGGCTTATTAACAGTCAATCTAACACCCTGCCGAAGCGAGGAGTGTATATAAAAGTTTCCGGTGCTCTTGAAGCTAACAATAGGGACTTTTCGTTAGTGTGGACGAGAACGAGTTTCCCGTCCTAGAACGACCGTTTCAGGGTGGCCCAGAAATAACGGAACGGGGTATTTGCCATTGTGATAATATGTTCACTGGATAGATAATCTTTTTAAAAGAAATTCGTTATTCCGAACATCCAAACAGAAATATTACTGTTGATGATATCAAAGTTCTTTTTAAAAGATTATCTATCCAGTGAACCTAGTCTGTATGTTTCTTTATAATGGAAAGTACCCCGTTCCGTTATTTCTGGGCCACCCTGTATAAGCAAATAATATGCGTATGACGTAATACTCCACGTTGGCACTGTTTAACAATAGTAACTAGGTCCGGTAAGCTCCGGCATACTTATCTTGCCGAACCTAGTTACTATTGTTAAGTTTACCAACGGGGAGTCTATACGTCATACGAATATTATTTGTATACATCGCAGAAGCGGTCTATTGGATGTAGTCAACCCGTGCTGTTCACTACCTGTTCGCTGCCTTTGAACCATTTTCGTTTTTAGTTAACGCACGTTCACAATGACGTCGTTCCCTTCTACACACAATCATGACAAACACTCACACACACCTTACACTTTCAAACATACACACAAACAAACACACGACCCGACTGAATTATTCAAACTCCAACACAGACACACACACACACATACACGCATTCAATCACACAAAACACACACACACTTACACACACGTATACTCACACACACAAACATCCACGCACGCACGCACTCGCACTCAAACAAACAAAAAATGCACACAAACACCCCACACATGCGCTCACACAAACACAAACCCTTACACACGCGTATACACACAAACACAACATTAATACAACTCCCACACATACGCATACAGATACACAACACACACCCACACAAACACAAACACAGGAATGCACACTCACAAATGCACACAAACACCAACACACGCACATCCACATAAACACAAACACACGCACGCACACTCATCCACGTGAGCACTCAAACAAACACAAACACACGCACACAATCAAACAAAAACCCATACCCGTACACATACGCATATACACACACGCACGCAGGCACTCGCATTCCAACAAACACATATATACACTCACAAACACACACACACACGCACAAATGCGAACACACGTACACAAAGCCACACACGCACACATTCAAACACACACGCATACACCATTTATATAATCCACCACACATACACATACACATACACGTATAAAACACACACACATACATATACATGTTGATACTTCTCTGATTACGTAATTCTGAAGACGGTGCACTGGATTTTCCGACGAAACTGAAATCGAGCATGAACTAGTGCTCAGATTGGCCAGACGACGAGAGAGAACGTAAGTGACGTAATTTATCGCCTAAATGACGTCATTTCTTCTAGTAGGGGCCACAAATATGGGTGTTCACTGCAGTTTGGGGTACAATTGTTTTACTTGGCACACAAACTCCTTGGATCAAAAGAAGAACATTTATCCAAAGAGACACCCTGTATCAATTATGGAAATTAGGCCTAATTTGCATAGATACAGAGTGTCTCTTTTGACGAATTTTCTTCTTTTGATCCAAGGAGTATGTAAAACAATCGTACCCCAAAATGCAGTCATGGACCCCTTAACCACCCCACTACTCGTCGTCCTCAGGTTTGCGAAAAGTCCGTAATGTTCGTAGAGAACCCACGGAGAACTATGTGTAAATGGGAACATGAATGTTAATGAAACCAGCACCCCAAAGTAATTCGTTTGTATACAGGAGAAATTTGAGTTAGAACTATTCAACCTACATACCGATGCGAAGCGAAGCAGCCAGTCAAGTTTTCAAGGAACGGATGAAGAATTATACAGAAATAAAGTGGCATAATTTGCCTTTTTGCAAAATAATGAGAAAGAAATCCACAACGTAGTTATTTAATACACGTAAGTGACTATATTCAATTATAGAAATGTGTTATAACTGTATTTGGTATGTTTGTCTCATGTTTATTCAACACAGATGGCCTACTGAAGTTGTTTGACGTGTACTACCTGGTTCGTATCGCCCCTGCTGACATCCAAGACACCCAGACTAACCAGCCCTCCAAGCAGTCGTGCGCCGATCACTGCGTCGAGATCGGCTGTGCAGCTTTCGACGTGACTCCCGAAAACGATGACGAAACCACATTCAAGTGTGAATTCGCGATGGCTGGTTTCAGCACCATCGCGGAGGCAAACGCTGACCGTACCTTCAACCACTTTGAGATAACCAACCAAGGTATGTATGTGTCTGATTTTCAATTACCAATAAAAATGATGAAACACGACTAAGCGACAAATATCTTTGCTTAACACTTTCTTCCAATCAGATCAATATCATAATTTAAAAGAGTGTTTAATGACCGCATTAGCCAAATATTTATCTATTTGACTTTTCATATATTTTCAACTACTATTGGACCATAAGTTTAAAAAGTAATCAAGTCTAAGACCACAATCCTTTAAAATCAGACATCAGACATATCTTAATTGCAATCTGAACGATTAAATATACCGGAATTAAAAAAAAGTTTGGTTGTATCAAGAACATCAATTCGGGTATTATCAACATGTTGACTGCTTCTTCTTTCATTAACATCAACTGAAAATCACGGTTATCACTGGTTCAGATCCGTAAGTGAAACCATTCCCCTTTAAACAAAAAGTATTACGTTCGTATTTGTGATAGTGCCTATTATGAAGTAGATGTCTGCTTATGATTTGCTATCTTCAAAAATCCTATCATATCGATCGTCTTATCTACTTTCTGATTTAAAACTCACTTTTCGTTCTGTCATCCGTTCCAAATATATAGAAAATGGAGAAGTTCTCCGACAGGCGTCTGGAATTGTCGGTTCTGCCTACTACTTCCCTGGTGCTGATACAAACAGGTAGGTAATAATGATAACCGATGATGATGAAGGTGATGATGATGATGATGCTGATGCTGATGCTGATGATGGTGATGATGATGATTATGATACGTTGGATGTGGTTTAACCATCTATATTTATACTTAAAGGGTACCACCTCCCACAAATGAAAGTCTTATAATAGGTAACATTTTAGTAGTCCATTCCATCAACAAGTTCCGATTCTAAGCATGCGTTCATGGATCTGCATGTACGAAGACTACCTTTGTCCATCTCTGGAGCGAACGAATCGTCCGGGATTATATTGTCTCCAAACGTACGCGTGAATAGAATTGGCGCACTCGCAAATGTTTGGCGCGTACGGAACCATGAAATAATAGTGGTTCCATAAGTCGTTGTAATTAATTGCATTGTTTATGAATTAAACCCTTTGCAAAATGTTGGGCATCTATTTGACATCACAAAACGGTACCAAAACATATAATAATGTGTTGTCTTTGCCTGGTGGTCCCCTTTAAAACTACATCATTATAACAACTGAATCGAAGGAATTCAAATATAACTAAATTTATATACTACTGTATAATTATGTAGAAGAACAGCATAAAACAATAACAACAAAAAATATCGTTGTTCAACAGTTCGAGATATACTTGGACCGTTAACGTCACGTCCTCGGGAAAAGATTCCATCCGCTTCACTATGACGACCATCGCCGGCTCCTCATCGTGCGAAGACCTCGACAGCGACTTCGCCCTGGTCACCGTCACGGAGATCCAAGATGGCGAGCACATGGCCAAGACCTCGTACTGTCTCAACGCCGCTGCTGAAGGCGCCGTCTTCAGCGTGCACAGCACGCAGGCAATGGTCGAGTTCTTCACGACTGATGCTGACGTGCACGGCTTCCTCATGGAATACGACACATGTGAGTAGTTAAAGAACCATGACATCTTTGAAAATTATATTATCACTGTCAGACTGTACAAGACACCGAATCAGAGAATAAATCTGCGAAATTTTGAAGAAAATTGGTAACAAATATATTAAGAAAGCTGTGACCGTTCGTCCGAAAGGGATAGAATAATGGTATAACACAATATACCTACTGTAATTATCAAAATTACGATTTTTGTTTTGAAATGTTGATAATACGTTGTATTTAAAACAGCGTTAAGAGTCTCTAATTTGTAAAAACATTAACGTTTTTCGAAGCGATGAACTAGCTCTATCGTTAAGATATGCCTTACGTTTACCTCATCTCGACTGTGTTACAGCAAGTCAGGGTTGTACGTTTATCAAATATTAGTTTATTGCATTGTCTAAAAGTAAAATATTGTGATGTAAATTAGCATCACCACCAGCATTAACTATTCAGCTATGTTCATATCATTTATTCATATTTCTTGGTACAGATTTCGATTGCGACAGGGAGTATACGATAGCCCCAGGGGCTGTGACGTCACCCAACTATCCATCTAGCTATCCCAACAGCGTCACGTGTAATACCCATCTACAGGTGAGTTTAAAGGGACTTAGTAACATTGTCAAAATCCTCAAAACTTAACTCGAACTCTATAGTGGTTCTCTCATACATTGTCATATTCATATTAACAATAACAAGCACGGGACAGGTTTCGTTTTTGTTTTAATTTCCATTTCGTTCAAAAGATATTTCCGATTGAAGTGTTCAAATGTTAAACTGTCTACGGGATAAGCCGTGCACAAAGTAAGTGCAATGATTTCGTGAATTATCACTTTGCCATTTTGATCATTTCTCGCCCATAAGACATCCAATTAACCTGAAATGTTCACACATTACTTTGTGGGCATTTTAGATCACACCAATATACATTTAATTAATCACTCATCACTTTTTGCACTTGTCGACAAAGTTACTAGATCCCTTTAAATCATGAGGAACACACCGATCAATATAAATGAATTAAAGATTATCATGCGTCGTTAGGATAAAGAGCGCCATGTCAGAAATTATAGGCTATATAGTGCGCACTACATGACACTGAGTCAGTGTGTATTTCGAACCGTGCGCAAGAAGTTCACAAGATGGCACCGCGCATCCGACTTTATGCAGGTGTCATTTGTATGACGCACCTCTTGACCCCCGGGAAATGACGCACTTATGACGCACCCATGACGCATTTCCCGGGGAGTCAAGAGGTGCGTCATACAAATGACACCTGCATTACGAATCCGAATGAATTTCGATAAATCAAAGTTTTGCTTAATATTTCCATTTTGGGCTATAGGTTACAGAGGGCGAAGTCTAAGTTATTACGATACAAATTTGGCCTTCGAATGTGATTTAGACCTTCTGCTTCTGCTCGCTCCTGTACAATGGCCTGATGTGGCCGTCCCGTCTGATAAGATTATGCTGTTCCCAATACACCAACAAAGGTGTGACAGTATCTTCGAGAACATTTTAATACATACAATCATTACTGCATCCGATAAGTTTCCACTGCACAAATGCTGGCACTAGATTATGAGTATTTTTTTTCTTCTTCATTTTACCCTCCTATAGGCTCCCGAGGGTCAAGTAGTCTCCCTTAGTTTCACCGCCATGGATATCGAGAACCATCCGACGTGCCGATGGGACTCCGTGTCTCTCTACAACGGTAGCTCAGCCGAAGCTCCCCTCATCAAGACCCTGTGCGGAAACAAGATCCCCGGTGATGTGATGTCGGTAGGACGTGATATGTTCATCGTCTTCTCATCGGATGGATCCGTGCCCGCAGGAGGATACAAGGCGTCGTTTGACTTCGGAATAGGTTTGTAATTATTTTTTTACCTCAATGTCCGATGTTCTCCCATCGGCAACTTAATGCATCGCATGGTTTATCTGGTAGTGTTGGGGCGATTGAGACCTTACACAAGATCCCTAGTGATGTACATGCAGTCTACAGGACGTGATATGTTCATCGTCTTGCCATCGGATGGAACCGTTCCTGCAGGGGGATTCAAGGCGTCATTTGACTTCGGGAAAGGTTTGTTTTTAACGCTCCATAATGGCCTCCCACAGAATTACCTATCGCATTATTATGGTTCACCTTGTATTGTAGGGGCGCAGTGGCGCCGATTCCATCCGAAAACACAATGCATTGGGGGGGCGAGCATTGTTTGTGAACAATGCTCTGCCCCCCCCCCCCCCCCCCCCCAATGCATTGTGTTTTCGGTGGAATCGGCGCGCCTGTAGGGGCGAACTAGACTTTAGATAGGATGCCCAGTGCTGTGCAGTGTATATGACGTGGTATGTTCATCGCCCTCTCATCGGATGGATCTGTTCCCGCAGGAGGATTCAAGGCGTCGTTTGACTTCGGAAAAGCTTGTATATACCTTACCTCGCTTTCCATAATGATTATCCATCAATCGCCCTATCGCAATGTCCCCAGTCCGACCGGTCGAGTCTACAGGACGCGATCGATATGTTCAGCGTCTCCAGCTCAGATGGTCCGCGCCTGCAGGAGGATTCAAGGCGTCATTTGACTTCGGAAAATGTTTGTTCCTAACGTCCCTATCCATTTTATGAAATTCCACCGAACCACCATCCGATTTTATAATTTACCGTTCAGGTTATGGAGAGACATGATCTTTTGTGATGTGCAGTCTCATGGCCACAATATGCTCACCAGTTTGTAATGAATGATGCATTTTTTTCTTAATGTCCGTAGCCATGCAACCGACGGAAGACCCCGATAAAGCGGTGATAAAGAGTCTTGACAGCGAGTTGTCGTCGTTCAAGTACGGGATCGCAGCGGCCTGCATTCTGGGCGCTCTGCTGATCATGGTCATTGCCGCTTCGCTCTATTCGGTCACCATGCGAGACTCACGCAGCTCAGAAAAAGTCGCCAAACTGGAGGAGGACTTACGTGAGTTGATACAATCTATTATACACATATATCTCTTATCTCTGTCTCACTGTCTATAATTATGTCTATCTGATGCCCAGGGGGTCAATCCCAGCATGACTGGCTACGCACTCGCGTCCAAAAAGGGCGTCGAAAGGGTATCATTTTCAGCTATACGGCGTCGTCGATGTTTTCCTTTAAAAAGGGGTGGTTTTCAACACTCATCGAACAAAAATCACAAAAGGGTACATTTTCAGTCGCATTTCGTCGACGTTTTCCTTTAAAAAGAGATGGTTTTCAGCACTCATCGAAAACAAATCACAAAAAAGGTACTATTTTTGTGCCATTAAGGGTAGGTTTTCAAAGCGTTACGCCATTTAGGGGTGTAAACGATACGCCATTTAGGGTCCATTTCAGATGTTTATGGACACGGGTGGGTAGCACATTTGTATGAGATTGACCCCCCCCCCCCCCCCCCGGGTCTGTGGCACTGCGTTATATATCCCGATCACGGGTAAATTGTTCCACGAGTCAATCACGCATAATATGTTTGTACGAATTGTGATTTTTTTTTGATGCACTAATACAATTACCAACACGGAGCCCACTTCTTATCGTCATTAATTTAAGCATCATTCAATATCATTTAAAGAAATTATATGGACGCTATGTGGAAAAACATTGTGTGTTTTACATGTGATGTTAATGGTTGAATAAAGTCAACGAATCTGAACCTGAATCTGAATTCAGGTTCTGAATCTGAATATAAATATAAATATCAATCTGAATATTAATCTGAATACGAATATGAAATATGAAGGCAGAGAACAGTAGCTCATTCAATGCCGTCGGAATCTCAGGGCCTATATTCATGAAATGCTCTTAGCTTAGTGACATGCTAAGTATATTATGGATGATGTGACTAGGTATTTAACCTATGATATTTTGTTGCTGACTAGAGTTAGCTTAATGCATATTTAACGCTAAACCAGCAAACCCAAGCTGGGGACTAGGAAACTGTAAATTGCTCACTAAACCGTATCATTTGAAATAGACTTAGCTAGCGAGGTGTATGAATATGAGGGCCAGGGAGCTATTGAAAGTTTGTCTAAAGATAAAACAGATTTCGCATTGCTAATTTGTAATATCCGGGAAATCATTGAAATGTCAATTTCTGTGCGAATGTAGTGTTTTTATTATAAAATGTCCCATTCTTTTTCGAACAGAACACTTCAAAGAGCAACAGGAACGCGAAAAGAAGAGGGGCAGCGATAACGACGAGATTGGAAACGCCTACGAAATCGATATCGAGGCTGCTGAGATCACACCAATCCCGGCGTCTGGAAGTCAGGGAGTTCAGGCGACCAAGGCCTCCATCGTCGCCGAGACAGGCTACAAAGATATCAAGGACAACCTTCCTCTCATTGACAATGAAGTTGAAGAAGACGGCGTCGACAATGAAGGCGTGGTCAACGACGGATACGTAGAGGACGAGGGCGTGACCAAAGAGGCGGAAGGCGTGGCCGGGGAGGCAGCTGCCGTGGCTGCAGTAGAGGCCGCAGTGACAGACACAACGGTAGAGGTACACGTGCATTAATATCTTACGCACGTGGCGCATGGGCCCCGACCCGGAACATGTGGTGCTGCGTAAGGTCCGCCCATATTGCAACACTCGTAAAGGACACGCCCCAAGAGGCGGAGTCAGCCATGCCCACATGCAAAGACAATACACTGTGGTTCCCTTCCCAACTGTTGGAAACACCCACGGCATATGAGGCTAATGTTCCTCTACATTAGCCCTTTTTGTACGCAAACGTGTTGTACCATTATTCCATCTATATGGGAATTACATGATCATAAACGGGGCGGATTCAAATAAACTATGGCAAACACATTGGCCCTAATTCTCATCTGTGGCTCAACTTGTGCCTGGCCTAAAAAGAAAAAGACCACCGGTAACACTTTGCAGCATCATACTTATTGTCTCGTTACTATGGTCCCCTGAGATATTCTAATGATTTCCTTTCATTATCCAGTCAATCCCTTGAGTTATGATTATAGACATCAGGACAATGGGCCCAAATGCGGTCATAGTATAGTCTGTCATCAGCCAAATTGCGTCCTGGATCGTCCTGGTCATTGTATTGCTGCATGGTGACCTGTTATAATATGACTTAATTTCAAAGGAATGAAAGAAAACCATTAGAATATCTCCAGGGACCATAGCGACTAGACAATAAGTCTGCTGGTGCAAAGTGTTACCGGTAGTCTTTGTCTTTTTAGGCCAGGCACAAGTTGAGCCACAGGATGAGAATTCGGGCCATTGCGCTTTATGATGCAGCAAATCAAGTATATGTCAAGTGACCACTACGATTATACATGACACAATCTTTACAATGACTGTATACATGTCATTTCTCATAAATGGATGGTAGGGACACTATGCTGTAAATGAGGCTATTCTTCAATTTATCTTCCATTTGTTAGGATGTCTAGTAGATTTTGAGAACATATTTTAAGTTTCTAGTTGTATCCAAATTGAATATGAAATAATAATTGGGAGTTAATATCAACAAAATATTATCGTTCCTCAGGTATTGAATGTATATAGATTAATATAAATGTGGCGGTGATTTTGATGGTATTTTGTGCCGCGGTTATGCGATTTAAGGCTCATAGACGTAGACGGATTATGATATTGTTATGCATTACGAATTAATTTACAAATATATTCGTTATATAAGTCTAATATAAATCTGTATTGTTATATACAACTCTGTTCTTTAATAACTGCCGTACCTGTATATAAAATGTAAATGTTATTGGCTTGAAAATTATGTTATATATAGCAATATGTTCTATGTTTACATTAAAGCCACTTTTGGGGTTATGACAGTATAAGAACGAAATAAAGCGGTCGTGAATGAAATTCCAATTTTAAATCTAACAGAACAATTAATAATGTAAATGTAAGTCACTGTTTTAAAAGTAGACTTTTACATGTATTTAAATGAGTCCATGTTTCTTCACGAAAATATATATACATATTTAGAATTCCCATTTCTTGTGAATTTATTTCATACATTATATTATATTATACATTCTCCAATATTACCAGACACGTGAATAAGCTTCCACAAATATATCGCACTTTAAAAAATGAATAAAACATCCTTGTTATATTAACCTGTACTATTTCGATTCAAATTTTGTTATGGAAACATTAAATCTAATTATCATCTTGAAACGCATTCCTTATCATCTTCGATTAAATTTCTTTAAAAATGGTCAAATATCGTTTACTCCTTTATTTGTTTTATCACTGTATAACAATTAATGGCGCAATGTACTTTATTATACAGAATGGTATGTAGATGATCGTTTTGATGGTGATGATAATGATGATGATGACTATGGAGATGACGATGATGATGATGATGATGATGTTTGTGATCATGATGATGACTATGACGATGATGATGATGTTTGTGATGATGATGATGATGATGATGATGATGTTTGTGATGATGATGATGATGTTTGTGATGATGATGTTTGTGATGATGATGATGAAGATGACTAAAATTATCATGATAATGGCGATGATGTTGGTGATGGTGGTGAAAACGATCATGATTATGGTGAGAACGATGGTGATGAGGATCCCCATGATCGTAATTATGATGAAGATGATGATGATGATGAACATTTCAGCGTGACCATAAAGTCTGTTTGCATATTGAATTTAAATATAACTACATATATACGTTTAATTTTAGTTTGACATTCCTATCTAATCAATTTGACTAGAAATTGTCTTCCCGTTTATCAATTTATCTACAGATTAAGTACGTTTTAATTTGTGTTGGTGTACTTATCTCGGGCTATTAGTGGGGGTGGTGTAGCATATAACAAGGGCTTTCCGCCGCCCCCAACTTCTTAGTATTTCTTATCGTTTTCGTTTCATTTTGACCAGAAAGTTTCCTCCCTTTTACCAAATCATTTACAGAATAAGTTTGTATGTATTATATGTTTGGTGGATCGTGTGGGTGGGGGGGGGGGGGGGGGGGGGGGGTGGGGGGGGTGGGGGTAGTGTAGCATAAATCAAGGGCTTTCTACATCGCCCTCGGCTAATTCCCCGAGGAATCTATCCACAAATCCCGCGGAAATGCCACGTGTCTGTCGCAAAGACCCGGAGATATGCGTCTATAATGTCTTCGCATCCCACACATTGAATGATAATCAAGACAACGACTGCAACTTAAAGGGATAGTTGAGTTTTGATATAGAGGGCGCTGCACGAAATACTTTTTTTTTGGTGAGATAATGAAAAACCGAGTGTCAAATTCGAAAAAGCTTACAATTTTAATGACAGAAGTAACTTTATTTGATCAAAATCGGTTCAGAGACAGCTGAAATATCCATAAATATGACTATTTGTAATTATTGTGGGGCCCCCACAATAATTCAATAATGTTGAACCAGCTGTTAAAAAAAAAAAAAAAAAATGCTTACATAAAAAAAAATTTACAACTGATGTTTTTAAATAGTTCTTGATGATCTGTCTATTTAATCATCCTTTTAACAAAATATCGTATGCACAATTTTGTATTAAAAGTGGTTGAAACCAAAGAGTTTTTAAGAAAGCGCCCTCTTGAGTTTAAGCGGCTTTTTAAAAATGATAACAGGCCTTTGACTTAGTCGTTTGTAATTTTGTATACCTTTCGAGCATGGTGGTTATAACTGTTAGTTTGTAATGTAATGGTGCAGGTGATGGTTACTAACAGGGGCGTAGACAACGGGGGGGGGGGGGGGGGGGGATGAGGGGGATGCATCCCCCCCACCTCACAAGGTGGGGGGATGACGTGTACAATCATCCCCCCCCAGGTTTTAGGGAAGGATATATTTGTTTTCTGTATGTATCTGTATACGAGTGGGAAAGAAAACATTCGTTGTATGAGCTAAGACTTGTTAATTCCAACGTTAACAAAGTAATTTATACATCCATTTTCAATTTTCACTACGCGCTTCGTTTGTTGTGTAACTTGCGTATGGTCTTGGGTGAGTATGTTATTCTGTATACCGGGCCACGTAGTTCCAGTGTAGGCTGGCATTGCTCTGGCTGCTTGGTGACGTGCACCAAATTGCACCATTTCAAGTATATTATATAAATGCAAAATCTTCTCCGTGGGAGGGGGATGACCCCTCACAAACCCTCCCTATTTGGCTCTGCCCCAGCCCTCTGTAGTTTCGCCCCTCGGGACTCATTCTTGACAATAGGCTAAGTTGTTAGATCATACATAATGTGGCATATGGTGATGTTGGAACTGTGTATGACGCTAAATATAAATACAATATTCGTGTTTGTGTTGGGGTGCATATTCATTTAGTGTGCCAATTTTGTGTTTTCTTCGTGAAAATATATTTAAAATTTCTGGTCGATCAAATCATAACACGCTTTCCCAGATACAGTCAATGTTAAGCCCGAATTTCCTGTCTAGTTAAGCACCAAATTGCACAATTTCAAGTCCAAAAATGCAAAATCTCCCTACCGTGGGAGGGGAGACACCCCCTCCCACACCCTCCCCCCGCTCAGTAATTTCGCTCCCTGTGTTGGCAGGTTGGGGTGCACATTTATTAGTGTGTCAATTATTGGTTTTCTTCGTGAAAATATATTTAAAATTTCTTCTCTATCAAATCATAACACGCTTTCCCAGATACAGTCAATTTTAAGCCCGAATTTCCTATCTAGGTTAGCACCATATTGCACAATTTCAAGTCTAAAAATGCAAAAGCTCCCTACCGTGGGAGGGGGGACACCCCCCTCCCACACCCTCCCCCCGCTCAGTCACTTCGCTCCCTCGGGCTTGGTCTCTTCGCTCCTTGCAATGTCTCACTCTCACATCTGGCTCAAAGTTGGCAGCACTGTGAGTGTGGTTGGGCATGAGCCCCTACACACACAAAATCGTGAGCCCCCATAGGTTTTGCCCCCCCAATCCCAAACTGCTTCCGGCCCACCTGGTCACGACCATCTTAACATCCAATCCCCCCCCCCCCCCCCCCCCCCCCCACTGAGCCACTTGGTCTCGAAATATTTCGGCAGGTGGTCTCGGCCGCGAACAAATTGGTCTTGGTCCGGTGAACGGCAAATCATCCCCCCCAGGTGTGAGAACCTGTCTACGCCACTGGTTACTAACATTCAGTTTGACCAAAACTGTACTCTTTATACCAAAACTCAACTATCCCTTTAAAGGGGAATTCCAACTATCGTTATTACATTTAAAGATCATTTAGGTCAATATTCCTGTCTGAGTTGGCATAATAACTGTAATAACTGCAATAACAGAAAAATGTCATATTTCACACACAAAAAAGCCTTCCTTGACTCCTATGCCTGCCACTTGGAGATCACGATTGCATGCGGGGCGTGGCCAAAATGAATTATACATGCATTTTGATCGCAGCAATACTATCGTTATATTGGATTCTCCGTAGAAAGTTGCAAAATTATAAAGCCAAAATCCATTCATAGTTGTGCGCTCTTTCGATGATAGGAGTAGTTTAAAGTTGCACCTGTAAAGTGTCAGATATTGCCCCAAATGACATTTGAGACTTCAATCCTGTACCAAAATCATTGTAAGATATGTCCGAATGATGTGTGAAAGTAAAAAAAACACTGCTTTCCTGGTTAAAAAAGCGAAAATATGCGTCAGCTTTTGCAACGAATTACTGTATGACGTGTATGAGGTTTATGATCGTTCATTAACGCTCTTGACTCAAGAGCGTTAATGAACGGTCATAAACCTCAGAGCTGAATGATTATCAATGGTAGATATCGTCATACTAAAGGGGCATTTGAAAAAATCTAACCCTATTTTATTCTTCTCTTACATAAGCCAAACAACACGGTAGAAGAGAAATGTGGAAGCTCAACTTAATTTTTGTGGAGTTAGACACTTTACAGGTGCACATTTAAGCCAAAAGTCATTAATAGTTGTGCGCTCTTTCGATGATAGGAATAGTGTAAGTACTGTTGCACCAGTCGAATTCCAGGGTGAACTTCCTCTGTAAGGAAAGACAATCTAGTTTTAAAAAGTATTCTTTAAACAAATATTTGTTGTTATCTCCGGTTGAAAAAAATAATTCAATTCAATTCATTTATTCATTTCCATTTTCAATAAAAACAATACAAAGATCTACAATAATAAGCATTTACAATATACAAGGAACTGAAAATAGGGAACCCCCCCCCCAAAAAAAAAATAAAATAAAATAAATAAATAAAATAATAATAATACACAAAGAGCATAGAAGGAATAATCGGTTAACGTTTTGGTTAAATATGTCAAACGTTAGGAAAGTCATTAGTTTTGTTCAGAGAATGTTTCTCAGCGTCACTGACACCCCTTTTAGGCGATGTCAGGTGTTATTCGGCATGTCGATATCTCCTTGAGCTTCTAAATGTAAACATCCTATTATTTATTAATGAATATAACTTAAAACGATACAAAGGAAGATAATTAGCGAACTTTGGACTAAAAGAAAAAACAAGAAAATCACAATGGCTTAACAAGGCTTTCTTTACATCCCCTCCATGAATATATTGGAAAGTCTATTTTTGAAACCTCGAGTATCTCTGGTTGGTTTGTTAATTGGTTGTTTGGTTGGTTGGTTGGTTGGTTGGTTGGTTGGTTGGTTGGTTTGTTGGTTGGCTGGCTGTCTGGCTGGCTGACTGGATGGCTGGCTGGTCGGTCGGTCGGTCGGTCGGTCGGTCGGTCGGTCGGTCGGTCGGTCGGTCGGTCGGTCGGTCGGTCGGTCGGTCGGTCGGACGGTCGGTTGGTTATTAGTTGGTTTCATTTCGGAATCGGTACACACATAATGCATCGAATGGATATAAAACAAAGCCGTTTGACATAACAAAGCAAAGAAGAAAGCACAATTACAATATAAATATGTATAAAGATACATAAAATATCGCCAATTTTGAATAGTAGAAGGGGAAACGAAATAAACCATGGCTGGATGGCCGAAAATTAGCCGCACCGTTGTGGTGCTCATGCAGCTGTCTTCAGCGAAAATACTATCAACTACACTTAAAGGGTAGTTTAGTTTTGGTAGAGAGGGCGCTACACATCACAATTTTGTTGTGAGGTAATGAAAAACTGAGTGTCGAATTTGAGAGAACATGCAATTTTAATGGCAGAATAAACTTTATTTGGTCAAAATCGACCCAGAAACGGCTGAAATATTAATACATGTATATCTGATCTTGTAATTATTTGGGGCCCAAATAATTAGATGATTTTTTTCCAAAAATTTTAAAAATGCTTGCACTTTTTCAAAAATGTTCCAGAGCGTTTTTTAAATAGTTGTTGATGATCTCTCTATTTAATCATTATTTCAATAAAACATCACATGCATAATTTTGTATGAAAAATGGTTGAAACCAATGCCTTTTTAGAAAGCGCCCTCTTGTGTTTTTATGGCTCTTTTTGAATGATAACGGGCTTTTTACTTAGTCGTTTGTAATTTTGTATACCTTTTGGAGCATGGTGGAGATATAACTTTTAGTTTATAATGTTACTGTCCAGGTTTGGTTACTAAAGTTCAGCCTTACCAAAACTGTACTACCCCTTTAACTCGAAGTTGGACTTAAAAATTATGGTAAGCCATGTGTAGCCATGGAATCAAATATATTCAAAAGCGAAAAGGCTTAAATTATCCCGTAGACAGTTTAACATCTGAACACAGTTTAACATCTGAACACAGTTTAACATCTGAACACAGTTTAACATCTGAACACAGTTTAACATCTGAACACAGTTTAACATCTGAACACAGTTTAACATCTGAACACAGTTTAACATCTGAACAGATATTATAAATATCTTTTGAACGAAATGGAAATTTGAAGAAGAAAAAACGAAACCTGTCCCGTGCTTTTATTGTTAATATGAATATGACGAGGATATGAGAGAACCACTAGAGTTCCAAGTAAGTTTTGAGGATTTGGACAATGTTACTAAATCCCTTTAACTGCGATTTAAGAATGCAAGGCGAAAAGATGTGACAGTGAGATAAAATGTCACCAAGTGTCAATTAGTGATGCCGCAGTGTTTTAATTATTCAGGCGTTGTCATGACAACGAACCACGCAACCGACGACAAATCCGATCGGAGATCTGCTGATTAAGACGCAAGAAGTTGTCAAATCAAAATGCATATTTTATCCCCAAATAGAGGCTGGGAATCTTCATTTCGACATTATATTCACTATTGAGAATTCAAGCGAAAAAAGCATTTCATTATTGTGTCTAGGAATATCCTGATGACATTTAAATTAAGCAGTATTGGTTTTGGTTAACTTATTGAAATTGAGCAATTACGTCAGACCACGACATTATTCAGGTATGTGATTAAACGCGACCGTATTCCTGCATTAAATTCACATTATACAACTTTACATTTGAACATTGATGCAATTATTACCTTCAAACTTTGAATAACAATGCTTGTTTCAAAATTAAGTTGCAAAACGGTGCAGTTTAAAAAAATAGCCTATTCTTATACAGCAAACCATAAGGACTTTCTTTTTATTTATTTGTCATGTATATCATATATTCTGGTCAGTTTCCCTCTTTTGGAAATTATTAATATTTAAGTATTACAATTATTCTTAAGACCTCAATTTGATGGTGACAGACGGCATAACTCGCCCAAAGACAATTATTATATAGGTAATCTCGCCCTTCAACTCTCGACCGTTTCCTCTCTGTACATAGATGAAGACCGTGACAGTGTGTTTATTTAGGAATTTTCGCGGGAATATCCTAATACCCATGTTCGTGCCTTCCATCAGATATAATTTAGTTACGTGTTAAATAAACTAGGACATCCAAATATCGCCAGTTTGTTTGTTTATGTCACCCGTCATATTACTGCACATAATGAGAGTGGCGTAGCTACCTGGGGAGAGGGGGGGGGGGGGGGGGGGGGGCGTGCCCTAATCATTTTTTACAAGATAGCAATATAACCATAGTGGAAACAATACAAATATTTTGAAACGATAAAGACATGCATAGAGTGCCCCCGGCCCCCCCCCCCCCCCCCCCCCACCCCCATTTAACGTGCTCCAGATTGGTCAGGCCACGCTACGCCACGATATAATGGGAAATATGGTAATCCAAATCTTCACCTCATTTGTATAGGTGTCTCCCTCATTTAGATGAGGACCTTGACAATCCATTAATTAAAGCTATCATCGCGAGAAAAGGATGATACCGGAATAGTTCGTTCATGTTGCATGAACATTAATTGTAAGATAGTCACGTGTTAGTTTTGTAAAGGTATTCTGCGGAAAATCCTCAAAGCCACAATTTTGTTTATTTATACCATTAGACAAACATGAGCCATTTTATTTTGGATAACGCTAATCCCGACCATGACTTGCTATCAAGGTTTTTCCCTCCTCATGAAGATTATAGACCATGACGATTCGTTTACATTATTAATCGTGTTTATTTCTTCAGATTGAGCTGCATACGTGAACAACTTGGCTAATAAATACACGATGTCAAATTTGGTTAAAGTCATACCTGTAAAGTGTCCAAATCCACGAAAATTACTTGGAGCTTCCTCGTTTCTCTTCTACCGTGTTGTTTAGCTTATGGTAAGAGAAGAATAAAATAGGGTTTGATTTTTTCAAATGTCCCTTTAGTATGAAGATAATTATCATTGAAAATCATTATTTCTAAAGCGTTAATTAACGCAATTGAAAAAAGTACAATTGTTGTAGCTAAACGTGTCCGCATTGCAGCATGCGTGGGAACATTCCGGAGATTGAACTTTGAGCCGAGCTAGTGCAAATTCCATGAATTCTGTACTACGTGTGTAAACATACACGGGTGCGAATATCTCAAACGGATCATTCATTACTGCGACAAATGTATGGCAGACCATCAGTATTCGGTGGTAAAATATGAACTCAATATTCGTTTTTTTTTCACTAGGTAAACAGTGTTCGTTTCCTTTCAAACTTTCACAAATCTTTCAATTGTATTTTACAATGATATTGATATAGGATTGAAGTCTCAAATGTAATTTTGTGCAATATCTGACACTTTACAGGTATCACTTTAAACGACAGCGTCATGTTAGATTAACAATATTGAATGTTCTCAAGTTGAATTTCTTTGAAAAAGTCTGAAATACTTTCATTGTTTGCGTGTGAATATTGATATGTTTCCCCGGTATGTTTCATTCCAAGGCTAGAAATTGTCTACCTCAATGTTGAAGCTAATCATTTCAGTCGAATGTTCGTGAAACACTGTCCATGTTACATAGCGCAAAAACATAAATAAACAGTGTATCACAATATCAAACGTGCCTAATTATACGTGGAAGTTGTTTTTTAAACGAAAAATCCCAATAAGAAAATGCATTTCTCTATTGTCCTGATTCCAGGAATCCTACGATTAGGCCAATAAGATGGATAACAATATAACTTCCTGGACGAACGTATATACTGCAGAAAGCTTAACGGATAATGCCACAAGAAGAACAGAAAGATATAAAACCAGCTGTGTATAAGTTTATCTAACAAGGAAGAGAAAGAGAGACAAATAGGGAAAGTAGGCGGAGAATTAAGGTAAATCAAGTGGACGGTACACGTAATAGCCGTCAGATAAAACCAGCTGCACCTATCATAAAATAGTGAGACGCAGACAGACTAACGCTAACAGAAGAACAGACAGACCGACATACCGATAATCCGACAGACAGACAAACCGACATGCCAACAGACAGACAAACAGAAATACAGAAGGACGGACGGACGGACAGACAGTGATAGATAGACGGACAAAGGGTGGAGGAGATGATGTAAAATTTACCAATATTTGAACAAACTCAAGAAAACAACATTTCCCTTTCAAAATGAGAAAAGAACATTGTGTTGATGATAAGTTTTAAAATGAATGCGGTAGAATATTTTGCTTCAAAGATTTGATATCAACTCATCGGATAATTCTTTTTTTTTTAAATATCAGTTCTTTGATAATGGTATATTCATTTTTTTCTTTTAAGTATTTCACGTTAAGCAACCTGCTAAAATATTTATTACATACTCGTTAACATTGTTTTTAATAAATCAAAAGTATTGATTACATGCGTGTAAACTAAAGACTCGAAGTTTATGCGCGTATTAGTCATACCACAAAACCATAGGAAATGAAATTCTGTTTTGTTCAGATATAAACGTATCCAATTAAATTATTTTTTACTTTCGTTTTCTTCATAAAACAATGTTTTAAATGAAGTGACTTGAATCGATTATTTCCCCATGTTTAACAGTCAATACAAAAATACATCGCAGAACAATTGCGCCGGAGCGTAATGATATCACTCAAAGATTGATATACCGACAGCAATGCGATATAGACGCCTGGGCGTAGATTACCTTTTTATTCCAATATGGCTTCCAAAAACCTTCCAAAAACAAGCACTGATTGTTTGACAATTTGGTGGCCCTACATATACTATAGGTTGATATCAGCGTTTTCATTGATAGAAAACATTCTACCATTCATAGGAAACAATTGTTGATTCATAATTCGAAATATTTATCATTTTACTACCCGGTGTTCTCCTACCCCCTAAGAACAAGGTTACAGGGATCGGCAGTATGACATGTAATTTGGTTATTCAACCAGTGCCAAGATCCCTAGTACCATCTGTATTATGATGCCGAAGATGAAGTGCGATTCGACGATTGTATTAAAAAGGCAGCCACTCCACACGTGATGATCAGAGCATGAACTAAAGTTACTAAACAATAGACCCAAATGCACCGAATCCGCATATTACAATAGGCCTTTTCTATTGCGGTTCTATAATTGCGCCCCAGCATGCATGTGGCACTCCCGTGTAAGCTTGCAGCCATGCGCAAGGCAAGCAAGCACCGGCGTACTCGCATGGTATGTGAGACTAGACTCATGAATGTGTTTACCCATGTGTTACCTTGCATTCATCCCATGACTAACTTTACATCTACCGTAGATATCGCGACGATTTAAAATCAGTGGTTTATCCCTCAACCCTCTGGGTGCCATGGTGGGCTCTTATCATAGAGTATAACTATAATATAAAGACGGCTCTTATTTAAATACATGTAATAATCATTTCATTTGATTAGTTCCTTAACCATCTGAGGGCCATGGTTTACTCTAACTTTACTAACTTTACATCTACCGTAGATATCGCGATGATTTCAAATCAGTCGTTTATCCCTCAACCCTCTGAGTGCCATGGTCGGCTCTATTTAGACACCATAGAATCAGATTTGATTATTTTTGTTCTAAATGCACACAATTTGTAAGTGTGGCATCTTACAAAGATTCTACGAATTGAATGGGGATTAGACGATTAATTCTTGTATTTTAATTTGCCATGCCAAGGGTTAAACGAACAGAGTGACCAAAGAGGACATTCTCCATTCGGGATGTTGCAGCCTCACCTTCTATAATCCCGCTGAAAGCATGTTGAAAACGCCGCCATATTTATGCTCATATAACCTACAATAGACTAATTATTATAATTTACATCAGTTGTTGCATCTTTGCATCCTTAAACCAAAACAATTCACAGAATTGAATACATGTATTTCGTTTGATTGATTTGGCGATCGAGTGTGAAAGTATTCAGCGTGCTCACCCAAGCATTATTTCATGCGGGCTCTTCGACTTCTCCGTTTGTGTTGCGTTACCCTTCCACGTATTCGCAGTTCAGTGGGCCACTTACGCTCCTGTCGTTTAATCATGCATGTATGCCCCACGCCCTCAAAGGAAATCTGCTCGATTAAATATCAGCGAACAGATGTGCAATGTTTATTAATCCCTTTATGTTGCGTTGTCCTCGACTGATAAATCATCAACATAATCATCAAGAATACAACAATGTGGAGAAAATTGGAGGCCGGAAAATATAAAAGAAAGAAAGCAAATCATGAAGAAATAAAGATGCAGAAATAGCGAATGAAAAAGGTAATGTGGCGATGAAGTGGGTCATGGCTTGATTATCACATTAAATGGCGCGGGATAGATTGGTTAAGGTCTGTAAAGTAGAAGAGAAATAAAAGACGGTAGGAGGGAATAAACAAAGACAGAAAGGACCCAAACAACGCAAATATATAGTAAACAAAAGTAAACTAAATGTGACTAAAAAGCATGTATTTAATTACCAAAAAATAAGCACGAAATGTCACGCATATCAAATATAATGTTTGATCATCATGTTCATCATAATATTATTTCCGAGACGCTATCGATAGTTAAGAGATAATAAAAAGAAATGATAAATAACATCAAATAATGAAGAAAGAATGGAAATAACATAATAAAATAAAGAATTATGAATTATTACATCTAATAATACATTGAAAGACATGTTTAATATATTCATGAATTTCCTAATTGTCCTCTACAGTCAGGAAGTTATGGATGAGAAATAGGGGAGGAAATACACAAATAAGAACGAAACAGGGGGAACAAAATAAAGTTCAAATAAACAGAAACATGATGTGAAATTATATCATGGCAATACTTTTACATTCATACAGGACAACTTTCTCAATGTTTAATCTCTTTATGCAATTATGTCCTTAACTGTCATTGGAATTACCAATAAGAAAAGAATGAAGGATAATGAAAAAAATCCATGCATGCATTTGTTGTCATTGGTAATCAGGAAATCATAAATGAAAAGAATTGCTGGAAAGGATAGAAAAGGGGATCTATTAACTTTGTTGACATGTGAACAATCTGGGAAATGGTTGATAAAATGTGTATTTTCGTGATCTGATATGTCGACAATGTCATGTGCGAAAATTTCACGTTAAATGGATGTTTTATGGCCGAGATATGAGCGGAAATGCAATGTGATATTTGCACACTCATTGCGCTGACTTTGTACACAGTTATAACTTTCCTGTGGATAGTTAAACATCCTAACACTTCAATCGTAAATATCTTTTTCACAAATTAAAGGGAAATTTGAAGGGGAAAACAAATGTTCAATGCTTAATATATTGGTAATGTAATAAAATCAAGGTATAGGAGAACCACTAGAGTTTTGAGTAAGTTTTGTGGATTTGGACAATGTTACTAGATCCCTTTAAATGAGCCGTTGCACATGTTGCAGGGGAAAATGCTCAATGTTTTTTAAATCTTTGTATGCAATTGATGTCCTCCACCGATAAGAAAAGAATCAACGAGAATAAGAAAAAAGAGAAAGGAGAGAAATAAAGGGAATGCATGGTGGCAAAATAACTTGCTAGATTTTTGGTTCAGGACAGATTGTTCAATGATTAATGTTCCGTCCTCGACAGTCAGCAAAACGAGAAGAAAAACAAACTAAGGAACAAAGAAACTAAAGTAGAATCGTGCCAAACATGGGATAGAATGATGAATCTTATAGCTATATCTTCAAAAATGGGACCGTTAGATAAACAAAAAAAGGAAGAAAACGAATTAAGATTGAAGATTCAATTTTCGCGAATAGATTGTTAGATATCACATGTCGACATTTGTAGGCCATAGACTGGCCATGGGAATCAGGAATACAATTTTAATAAATAAAATAGAGGATAATGAAAGGCAGAAGCACACGATACGTGTGGAAAAGTCAGAAATCCACTAACTTTCGCAAATTGCTAGATACATGAACTATTTATTGTACTCCGACACTTCTGAAAATAACTAATAAAATGTTATCACAGTAACATTTTGTCTCTCGATTATTACTTAACAGCTTGTCGACCACTTTTCGATGCGAAACGAGAGGGGGTGTTCTGTTGGTCCGAGTAACTCCTTGATGGTCAACTCAGAGGGTAATCGAGGTATGCACTAGGCTGTTGTGCGCAAAAACTATCCGTTCGAACCATTATTCACTCCTCTGTATCACTGGCAGTGTCGTCAGGGGCGTAGGGACGAGGGGGGCGCACGAGGGGGCGCGTGCCCCCAAATAATTTGAAGAAGAACAAAAACAATAGAAAACATAATGGAACATGTTTGAATAACAAAACAAAGAAATACATATAAGGTGTGCCCCCAGTAAGTCCGACCACGCTATACGCCACTGATCACTGGCGTAGCCCACGTCATCCATGCAAGACAGGGCGCCCATGGGAGAAGTGGTGGGGGGGGGGGGGGGGCAATAGTCCCCCTCCCATTGACTACGCCATATTATACCCTTCTCCTCGCCATCACAGGTACTGACTGACAACTGTTATCAGCACACCCACTCACCTCGCCATGGCCTTGTGCGTGACCACATGGGTGGTTGGGAGAAGATTCAAAAGCTTGCTGCGTTCGCATGGTTTTCGAAAAATCGGGTTTATAGTCCAGGGCCCCGTTGCAGAAAGAGATACAATCGATTGTAAGTTACAATTGATTGTAAGTCAGATCATGTGTTCTCATGCGTAAATCTGATTGGATGAATCGCGCAAAGTTGCAGACTTACAATCAATTGTAACTTACAATCGATTGTATCTCTATCTGCAACGGGGCCTGATCGTCATGCGTGGGTATTCTACATCGCGATCCGCCATTTTCAACTATATAGGCTAGTTTGTGTGCACTGTAATAACACTATGCCAGTGTGTATTTCGCATGGTGAGCAAGCCGCTGGCAATATGGCACCGCTTGTATTGTTTCCGAATCCGAACCGCCCACGCTTGTTCGGTGTTCCCAGACCCAAGATGGGCATGCAGGGGGTCATATTTGCCCCCTTTCCGCTGCAGCAAAGGCTATGGGTTAATAATAAAAATAAAGTTGTTCATACTATACGCGAATCTCGGGGTTAACCTCTGGCAGTGTGGAACAGAAGGAATGGCAAAAACAAAATATCCCTAATTCCATCAACTCATCTCATCTCAACTCATCTCATCTCATCTCATTTCATTTCATCTCATCTCATCTCTTCGAGATTCACCTCCATATTTTATAATGGATTATAGTTCTTCATGGTAATGACAGCCACACCGATGGTGATTTTCATAATAATCACAGTAGAAAGTCGTGATTTCGTTCGGTCCCTGGTACGGAGCTTATCATCCATCATTCATGAGTTATTCCATCAGGGGGGTGTTTCACAAAGATCCTAAGTTGAAATTAACTCTAAGCTGGACTTAAAAAGTATGGAAAGCCGTTAGTTTCATTGATTTTTGGGGGGTAAAAGTCCTTTAAAAAGGCATAAAATGTTGTTTCAAATCATTAACATTTTTCTATTATCAAGGAGATTTCATGTTCTTCATGTAAACTGTATGAACAGTCTAAAATACTTGCATGTTTGCTTATGAATATATTTTATTCCAAGGCTACAAATGGCTTTCCATACCTTATAAGTCCAACTTAGGATCTTTGTGAAACACCCCCCAGGAAGACGATAAGCACCATCACGCCTTCAGAATAAATTGCATTTTACATGTAATTTCCTCGAAATATACGTTTCCATTCTCTCCTAGTATAAGTTCAGCATAACTATGATAAATATACACGAATAGAAGGACTGTGATTTTGGTAATTTCCAAGTCAAACGGAGATACAGATAGTTCAAACTTCATGTTTTTTTGTTATGCGTAATTGTACAGTTTTGCCATGTCATTATTATCCAATTATTGTATCATTTACTATCAAAGTCAATACAAAATATTGTATAATGTTACTTAACAGGTTTAGTAATATAAACTTTGATGGAACCTGCAGTACGAGTTTTCAATCTGTTTATTATGTTAAGAAGCCTCATGGGAACAGAGTCCGTATAAACCGGACCCAACACGCGTTGGCAAAAATGAAATATGCGATTCATATACCATTTGAAAGGGTTATTCGTCAGCTTTAGTTTTGATACCTAATTCAATTATTTTGGATAATATTCGGCAGAGTTATGATATTTTGTATATGATATCATGATGCGTTATGTTGAAACTGAGATATCGACGTTTCAAATATGACAACCGCTATTAAAACCATGAAGAAGTTGTTTTACAAAATCGTAAATAACTTTGCAGTGGATTCATATTTCAAGATGGTTTATTTTGCATTATAAAGAACAGAAGTTTATCTTGCTAGTTATATTAAAATGTTTATTTTGCCCCTGGGACCAATTTGATTTCATTACTGTTATATGGTTTCATTTATCATTATAATAATGCATTTCTTTATTACCTTAGGTGTGCAGTTTTTCCTGAATGATTTCCGTTACTTTCTTAAAATTTCCTCATGAAAATCGAACTAATTATTAGCAAACCCTTGAACTTATTTCTCCTCGCCCATCTGTCGGCAGTAAACCTATACCGGCCGACCGACCAACCGATCGTTGTTTGATATCGATCGTCAACGCGTTAACACCTAACGTACCAAGTGCTTGCAGTGAAGCTACGCGTTAACACCTAACGTACCAAGTGCTTGCAGTGAAGCTACCCCTTGGATGCTAATGCATGATTGCAAGCATACTAGAGTACTTGACCATGCCCATTGTATACACCAGTTCGTAGATAGCATTGGGGTCCGGATATGGGTCGTTTGACCCCTTGACCATTGAATTTACAATCATGGGTAGGATATATAAAGCTTTTAATCTGTGCAGTCATGTTCAGAGTGGCAGATGGTTGTCATGGGATATCCTTTGTTACTTTCATGAGAACAATTGATCAACCTACGCAACAAGGAATTTCCAATCGATGTACTCAAGAATAATAAGTAAAGAACCTTATCCAGTCCTTTCATTTCGATGAATGCCGCATTGGGTCGATTGACCTTTGTATTGCGCATGCGCAGATTGTAACTACGAACTGGCTTATTGTGTGGTGGCATTGTATACGTATAGCGAGTTACGTAATACCTATTCAACTGGGGGGATGGATGAATAGATCATCCCCCCCCCCCCAGTTGAATGGGTATCAATGACATGTCTACGCCCGTGAGTGGCTCTATTGTTCATTGCACACCCTAATCTGCAGGCGTGGGGCATCCGCCCTCAATACATTCCTTTCGAATCCCCCAAAAGCAATTAAGCTGTGGCCTTCCAATTAATGTGTCACTGGGAATGTACTCCACTGGCAGGTTTTGGGTTAACTTCACGTTTGATATCAATGGGTGCTCTAATGCGACTCTGTTCTCACTAACCTTGTTTTGTTCTTGATGCTCTTCTCGCGTTCACACTCAGCACCACGAACATCGAAAAATGAATGAGTACCCGCTCGCCCGACCCTACTGAATAGTGATCGTCGCAGAAGTATCACATTTGGTATCGATGGTTGGACTAACAAGACATGGTAAGACTAAAAGTTAAACATGGTGAAAAACAGGGGAGGACATTTATTTTTAGGGCACCTAGTAGTCAACTTGTCCAGTATTTTGGGTCAAGTGTGAACAGTGCGGTCTGATGCGAAGATCACATATCAATCCTGCCGACCGCATGGCTTAGAAGTATTTTAAATTGCCATGCAAGTACCGCATTCTCAACGTATCGATCATCTGACATTCGCTTTGCCAGCGATGGTCGGCCGTATAAATATCAAGTGGTCTCGATTGAGAAAAAGAAAAAGAAAAGGACATTATACACAATAGTGAATGGTATGTTGTTTGTTGTGCACTCATAGCTGTAAACTTCCCCAGTATTCGCGGTCAAGTTTGAACAGTGCGGTATGATGTGAAGATCGCATATCTAAGATGGCGACCGCACGTTTTCAGGCATGTTCAGATTGCCGAGTGCCACATCCTCAACGAATTGCTCCAGCACTTGACATACGATATTGCGACGGTCGGAATGAGAAGGTATAATCCATAAATAACATTATAAAGTATAGCTAAACAAATAAACAAACAAATAAAATACAAATACACAATCGAACAAAAACATTCATACAAATAAAGAAACGAACGGACAAACACAACACATACAAAGAAAGAAAGAAACAAACAAACAAACAAACATACACAACACAAAAACACAAATACGCAAAAACCAACCAACCGAAACAAAAAACAAAAACAACAACAACAAACATACAAACAAATAAAACAAACTTACAAACAAAACGAAATTTCACATTGATTTCTTTTTACGCCCCCTTTGTATGTCATTGTCTTGCTCCGCCATTGACATATCTCTGGTATAGCATAATATAACAAGCGAAACGTTTTCATGGAATTATATATCCTCGTAGCCCCTGAATGCTGAATCATAACTATTAGAGATTATTCTAACGACGAAAAAAGCGCCACGGGTAGAATTAAAAAGTCCATTTCGTTTAATGATGCCCACGGGGCAATATATATTTATACATATTAGTACCTTCATTGAAAAAAAGAACTCTATACATAAACTGATAAAGGAATATATAGTATTTTCCCTTGCGAACAGGTGAGCGCTGAAAATGTTTAGTTCACAAATGCACAGGCAAGTCGCGTGTTGTATTACATTTAATCAAATAAGTTTGAGTTCAACTTACTTTGAGAACGCGAAGAGAAAACATTTTTTTTGTTTTAAATAGAGAATTACGGCTTGATGAGTGCGTAATGTAACCTGTTACTTACTAGATTGTGCAATCCCCATAGACATGGTAGGGTTTATACAGGGCCCATAAGGCATAATGCAGGTTCCACAGGGTTTATACGATTACCGATAAAAGAAATGCGTTATGTGATATAGTATGTTTGTGTGAGGAATAAACACATTTTATTGAAGGGAAAATGAATGGTAAAAGTAAGCAATTACAAAAAGATAATCAATACAAATACAATATTTGTTTACTTCAAAACACTTCCTCGAACAAAAATAAAATGAAGATGAAAATCAACGACAAAGTGGAATAAATGATAGATCGTCCTTCGACGCTCTTATTTCATATTACAAGGATATTATGCGGATTTTATTTCTTCATTATTCTTCCTGATTCTGTAAATTCTATAAAAATGTGTTTCTTGAGGGATACGATCTATTTCTCCGCTATTATTGCACGCACAATAATGTATAATAATCATATAGTATTGATGATGATGATGATGGTGATGACGAGGAGGAGGAGGAGGAGGATTATAGATCTTTTAGCTCTTTATGGCACTATCATGTTCAAATTGATAATTGTAGGCATAAGTATCATGCATTGCTTTTCGAAAATTTATATAGCAAAACAAGATAAAATTACTCTAAAGACCAACATTTTGTACATTTTAAACATTATCCACTAAATAATTCATTGCGGACTTATAATTATGTCTGCTGTCGGTACATATCACTGCAGATCATTATATCCTTTATGATTAGTAGGAATGTAGGATCCATATTTCGTTTTCGTATTAAAAACTAAAATAAAATTAGATGCCTGATTATAGTTCTACTTGTTATTCATTGCTTTACTACTTTACATACACTTATGATTGGTCTCATAAGATGTAGGATTTAATTCATAAATGCTAGACAGTATCACTAATGGTGAAAATGCAGGTGTACGTACCCCCATATCCATCTATACGGGGTATTTTGCAGCGTCGGTACTCCCCCCCCCCCCCCCCCCCCCAATGCATTAACACGAATTTCAAAGTGGCATAATGGCGCTCTACATTTCGATTCGATTTCAATTTTCAATATCAAAATGTATCATATAAACTATAAAACGAGGGATGTGTATTGCCTACATTGTCCACAATTAGGAACCTTTACATGTTCAACAGTATACAGTTTAACATATTAACATAACATGTTTACTGTCTTATCATTGGATGTCATGAGGTTTAGTTTAAAATCCATTTACTAGAATTCAAGATTATCTGTACCTGAGCCCTACCTTTAATAAAGGAGTCAAGCAGTAGCATCGGTCTCTCTAATACCCAACATTGCCCAAAGGTGAATTTTATGATAGCATATATACATATATACATATATATACATTTCTATAACCATGATATAACGTGTCACGATGTGGCGGTAATCGGTCTTCTCACCAGAACCTAGTAAAATGTATAACACTTGCTATAATATCAGACCTTACCGATCAATCAAATCTCTTCAGCGGTCTAAAATATACCGGCACTGGTGACTGGTTAAGCCTGCGTCACAAATCCAACGGTCCCCAGCCGAATTTATAGATCGCCATACATAGAGTCGCCGAATTTCAAAAGCGTATTACGCACCCACCCCCCCCCCCCCCCCACAAACAAACAAACAACAACAATAACAAAACAAAACAAAAAATCAGAAAGGTCCACTTTATGTCGGTCTCGGGTCCACTTTGTATTGGTCTCGGGTCCATTTTTATCGGTCTCGACCATCTAACCCCCCCCCCCGGCTTAATACGCAACTTAAAGGCATATATGCGTGGGTTATTAGACGCGTGGATCCATCTTGCGCACTTTTACGCACGGTACGTAATCCCCATTGGCTCAGTTATAAGTAGCGATCGCAAACTGTCCCCACTTCCGAATACCCGAGTAAAAAATGCATACAAAATAGTCGCGTTCGGAATGTTTGTACTAGTCGAATGGAGATTCATCAGAGATGTTTACGAGCGAAAATATCACGTAACACGCTTAACCGCAAATACTTCAAAGCGCCGCTGTTTGATGTCTTAGGTGACAGCGTGAGAAATTCTTGCTGCATGCAATTTCATAAGAAGGCCCGTGTTCAGATATTTCGAAGCACCGCTCTTCGATCGATCCAACACATATCGTGAGTTTACCTCGAGAGATTACGGTGGAGTCGAGTTGGAATTTGCTGACTACCCTTTATAACCCACGCATATATGCCTTTAACCAGTGGTTTCGGCTTACACGACTCATCATTACGGACTTTTCGCAAACCTGAGGACGACGAATAGTAGGGTGGTTAATGGGTCCGTGACTGCATTTTGGGGTACGATTGTTTTACGTGACATACATACTCCTTGGATCAAAAGAAGAAAATTCGTCCAAAGAGACGCTCTGTATCTATGCAAATTAGGCCTAATTTCCATAATTGAATATGATCTCTCAAATCAATAAAAACACCACTTTTATAGATATCCCATATCCCAAGTAAAACAATTGTACCCCAAACTGCAGTGAACACCATATTTGTGGCCCCTACTAGAAGAAATGACGTCATTTAGGCGAGAAATTACGTCACTTACGTTCTCTCTCGTCGTCTGGCCAATCTGAGCACTAGTTCATGCCCGATTTCAGGTTCGTCGGAAAATCCAGTACACCGTCTTCAGAATTACGTAATCAGAGAATTATCAACATGTATGTGTGTGTGTGTGTGTGTTTTATACGTGTGTATGTGTATGCGTGGTGGATTATGTAACTGGTATATGCGTGTGTGTTTGAATGTGTGCGTTTGTGGCTGTGTGTACGTGTGATACGCATTTGTGCGTGTGTGTGTGTTTGTGAGTGTATATGTGTTTGTTTGTGTTTGTTTGAGTGCGAGTGCGTGCGTCTGTGTGGGAGTTTATTAATGTTGTGTTTGTGTGCATACGCGTGTGTAAGGGTTTGTGTTTGTGTGTGCGCATGTGTGGGGTGTTTGTGTGCATTTGTGTTTGTTTGAGTGCGAGTGCGCGCGTGCGTGCGTGCGGGAGTGGATGTTTGTGCGTGTGTGTATACGTGTGTGTAAGTGTGTGTGTGTGTGTTTGTGTGATTGAATGTGTGTATATATGTGTGTGTGAGTGTCTGTGTTGGAGTTTGAGTATTTAAGTGTTCGGTGCGCATGTGTATGTGTGAAAGTGTATGTATGTGCATGAGTGTTGACTAAAATCGAAAATGGTTGAAAGGCAGCGAACAGGTAGTGAACAGGACGGGTTGACTAGATCTAATAGACCGCTTCTGTGATGTATGCAAATAATATGCGTATGACGTATAGACTCCCCGTAACTAGGTCCGACAGGCTAAGTATGCCGGAGCTTGACGGACCTAGTTACTATTGTTAAGCTTGCCAACGGGGGTATTACGTCATACGCATATTATTTGCTTATACAGGGTGGCCCAGAAATAACGGAACGGGGTACTTTTCATTATAAAGAAACATACAGACTAGGTTCACTGGATAGATAATCTTTTAAAACAAAATTTGATATCAACAACAGTAATTTGGTCAAGTAGTTTTTTGTTTGGTATCTATCCAGTGAACCTATTATGTACGTTTCTTCACAATGGCAAATACCCCGTTCCGTTATTTCTGGGCCACCCTGTATACTTACAGAAATTGTCGTTTGAGGACGGGAAACTCGTTCTCGTCCACCTAGCGAAAAGAACCGATTACCAGAGGTCTCGGTCTCGGCCACTTTCGGTCTCGGTCCCGTTTTGGTAAATTACGCACCCCCCCTTGAAAAATCCTGATTACGGGCCTGGAACGGGTGGAAGAACGGAGAAAATAATTGTAGTTTAGAGTACGCATATGGAGCCCCAATTACAAGCGTTCTCTTTTCATGGGCTCCAAACTATCATTCTGTTGTTTTAATATTGTAAATTTTGATTGTCTTTTATTACGGTTGAAAAAATAAAATGAAAAGAAATGAAATACATGTAGTTTGTACTGATATAAACGATAAAGGCACATGAAGACAAAACACACGCATGTGCCCACATGCCATATACACCCTACTCATAGATAAATTCGTCATATACAAACAGCTACAAACATGAATACAAACTCAATCAAGATAAGTAATTAATTTCTTTTTTGAAATTGCCAATTGTCGGAATTGCCAATAAAACATGAAATCTAAACCATTAAACTAATGTATTTGGATGTTAATGTTACTTCTTTATCTCCCTCCTGTCTAATAATTTGCAGTTATTTGAGCATTTTATAATATATTTGTGACGTGTTTTCGCAGGTTAATTCAAGGGGAAATTATACTTGTTACTTGTCCCGCAAACTAAAACTGTGACATATTTCCCCACAGATTGTGTGTATGTGTATGCGGGTTTTTTTTTTTGTGTGTGGATGCGTGTGTGTGCGTGTGTGTGTGTGTGTGTTTTTGTGTGTGGATGTTTGTGTGTTTGTTTCAATATTTATTGGTCAGGATAAATGCAATACATAATGGCACAATATCAGATGCACACGATCCCTCGGCATGACTTCGCTTGACCTCGATGTAATGTTTCCGGGTCACGATTATGATATGCGTTAAAAAGGCGCCCCGCGTCCAACTCATGAGCACTCTAGTTTCCGGCTGAGCCTGTGTTCACACGCGTAGCTACTCCCAGGGTGTGATGTGGAAGTCACTTTATATTCAGTTTAAACCAGCTCATAATTATACATAATTGGCATACGAGCCCCCTAGGTATTGGGTGTGTGTGTGTGGGGGGGGGGGGGGGGGGGGGGGGCAGCATCAATAAAGCCAATGAGTTTCCTAGTTGCCTCCACATTCTCATAAATTATGTTGTTGAATTGTTAATGTGTTGTTTTGTGTTCCCAATGTAAATTGTTATCTTTTGTTTGTTTTTCTACATTATTTTTTGTTAAAACAACGAATGAAATAAAGATCAATTCAATTCGAAATAAAGAACAATTCGATGGTCTTTATGCTGTGTGGACGTAGGCTGGGGGCAGACGTGTGGGAAAACCCCTTGGCTATCGCCACTAGAGAAGTCAAGTACTTCCCTTTCTCAGAGCCCTTTCACACGTATGCCAAGTCGTGATTGCAATCACGATTGGAATCATGTTTACAATCACGGTGATTATGTTGCCTTGCTTTCACACGACGAAAAAGACATTATGCAGACTGTGATTACAATCACGATTCTGGATACGTACCTGTCAATCAAACAAGGAGAGCACTAGTATTACACTGCATGACTGCACTCGAAGCGAAGAGCGCCCGGTTTATCGGCGGAACTGCATGTAAGGTCACGTAAGCTCCGCCTCCCAAATCGTGTTTTGGAGGTCAAGCCGTTCACACTAGAGATTCGCACTGTGATTTGAGTGAATCACGATTAGAAAACACCTCCGGACCACGTTGCGAGTTTCGCGATTCGTGATTCTACTTTGCTTTCACACGGTCAAAAATACCGTGATTGGAGTAAAAAATGATTCCAATCGTGATTGCAATCACGATTTGGCAGACGTGTGAAACCCCTCCAAGATACCTAACCATTCAGCGAGGCCTCACGTCTGGCCAGGCGCCAAAGAGAAGGAGATAACTGCTAAAGGATCCGCCTCACGCGTGCTAGTCTTCATCTGGACAGTCGTTTTGTATTTAAACGCTATTATCGTGAGGCAGGACTGGTATGTAGTCCCAGGCTGAATGCTTTCCCTCAATCCGACGATTAAAGGAACTACAGCGTCTAGATGGCCTAATTTTCACAATAAGGCTCTCTATAAGTAATGTTTCCTCAAGAAAAGGAATTTGGTAGTCATTTCCCATGAAATCAATCAATTTTTGGGTAATAGTAAATATCTAATTGTCCTGGAAACGTCCCTTTTAAATCGTCAAAATCGATTATGCTGCCCTCTATTGGTGTGACGTCATCTAAAGAACTTCGCCCCATAGTCTCTGTATACACGACGCCTCTCTAAATTCTCTAGATGACGTAAGCCGATGAATTGTCAATCACATGTCAATCACGCTGCTGACTTTGGACCCTAAATGTGGGCGGGGCGTAAACTTTCTGCTAAGTGAGACTTGGCATCAGAAAATTAGCCTAAAATCACTATTGTGTTTATTTTCATGGATTTTTTTCCTGCAGACCTAGTTTACAAGTCATCAACTATGGAATAAGTGCCAAAATACGTTGTATTCTTTAGTTCCTTTAATTCTCCTCGTTGTTATAGGCTTCCTTTGGGTTGTCATTGTGTGTGTTAAAAAACAAAAAACAAAAACAAGGTTCAAGACCTTAGCTCAGCGACCCATATTTTACCACTCAGCCAACATAATGCATTTTATTATTTTTATTAAATATGATTTGAATTATTTGTTTTTCTCAATTTCACCCTAATTGTACTACCGCACCCCATGTGGCATGGATTTAACAGGTTTTAAAAGGGGATTTCGAATCAGGAGTTTAAAATCCGATTCTTGATTGAGCACTGGTGTTAACGCAGTGGTACAATCCGACACTCGGAGCATCAGTGTTGACCCAGGGGTAATGAGTCCGCTGTACCCGAACCCTCGAAAATCAACTGTAATATAAATATATTCACCGCTGGTGGCCAGGGACTTTTGTTAATTTTCATTTCTTTTACATTCGCCGATTCTACATAATTTAGCACACGACTTTCTTGTTATTTCATCGCTTTTGAATTTATGTTGACGTCATCTATTGAAACCCTCAGCCCTCCAATGGATGGATCCCCCTTTGGCAGTAAACGGGCCTTACAATATAAGTGTAAGACAATATACCGACTGTACTCTGAAGTTGCGAGTTTTCACTTAATTTTAAGCCGTAAATAGCCAGAGATGTACGACTTAATAACAACTTCAGAAAACCAAACCAAATTGACAAATCAGAGACTCGATTTTATGAGTTATATAAAAACATAATCAGGGGAGCATTAGTGTGGACGTGGAGATGGTGAATCGTCTATCAACATGATCAACTCTCCTATCTTCAAAAAAATATATATTTGCTTCCAAAAATGTGTTAATTCTTTACTCTTCTTTACTAAGATATCATCATTTTTGATATGTTAACTTTTCATGGCACATAACGTCGATCATCAAACGCTTGAGAAAAGTAGCAGACTCGTCCATCCCTAAAATGCATATATTCGCCTTCGGGAAATTCTCGGTATTTCCCCTCTCTCTATATACACTCTTCTATACGCGTGATATAAAATTATTCACGATTCGGAAATTACGTTTGTTTTAATTTGTATTCATTGACATTTTCACATTAGGCGATACGTAATTCCGAATTATAAGTAACTTTAATATTTTTTACATTTCAACCGCCCAAGGCACGCAATATCGATGGACTCAGACTCATCCAAAACCAGTCACTTTTTCATCTCCATAATGAGCCAGACACCCTTGATCAACTCTTGTTAAAGGTGGTTCACTTTCGTAGCTCAGATCCACTGTGCTATCTTGCGAACGTCTTGCTCACGATGTGAAATACACAACGCCACATTCGTATGCAGTGCTCACAAATTAACTATAGTTTCGATTTCGTACAGTATAAGTACCATTTTGTAAGTTTAAACGCCTTGCGCACGGTGCGACACTTCCAGAACCACAGTAGTGCGCACAAACATGACAAAAGAGCTTACTATTAGGCCCGTTCTCATTGGCGCAAATAATCGCGTTGCAAATTCCGAAATTTGCATCGCGATCCAAATTTCGAATTTTTTTGCCGCGTGGACAAACAATTTTGAAAATAATCGCGATGAGGATCGCGATGAGGATCGCGATGCAAATCACGATAAGTTCTGCGACTTTTCAGAAATCATCGCGATTATTTGGATTTATCGTGATTATTTGGCGCGCGCTGCGTCTGGAACGGTCAAAATAACGGTCAGAAAAATAATTTCGAAATTCTGATCGCGATGCTAATCGTGCTAATTAAGCCAGTGAGAACGGGCCTATTATTTCGTTCAGTGTCCTCTACATGCATACATGCTAATCTTGAAAAGACAAGTAACCAACTCTGACATCGCTATAAAATACACATTTCCTTCACATTTGGGAGTTTTGATAATTTTGGGAGGTTGTTCAATCACCCATGTGGTATACACCATTAACAGGATAACGCAAGTGATACGCCCCGATTTTCTGAGCATAGGTATTGAGTATTGACACCATCCCGAGTTTCTTCAGTTTTGTTTAGTATATATTACGTATGCTAGTCACATCATTTACGATTAACATAAATACGCATAGATACATCCTGACTCTCCCAGCATTAGTGTGAACCCAGTGTCAGAGAGTGCGCTACCCAAACTCTCGACCATTACCCCATGAGCATGAGCCAAGCCAAGGACTCATCTCTCTCATCCCTAAAATACATTCGTATTCAGCTCATGGGAGTTTCGTTCATTATTTTTGTCCTTCTTCTTTGGTGGATACGTGCTGTAAAATTTAAAGGGACAGTCCCTCTTTTACAAAACGTCTGAACAGCTTCCAGCTGACGGATGGGGATGAATGTAACACACACAACAACATTCAGAACGAACAGCCCTGTAATTTGGTTTATACGAATGAAAAACGAATGCGTCCCTCCATCAAACTATATATCGGTCAATAATGGAGTTTAACTGATTTAGTATATATATCATCTTTTTAAACTTCAAACGAATAACAAAAGATGTAAAACATAGAAACCCAGGTCCACTGTCACAAATGAAATGGATATACCGTTACATAGTGACAAGAGGCAGGGTAGACAAAACAAAACATGTATATCAAAGTAACAATAATCATATCAATCACATATATATATAAGATATTTTAGACTTCATAAGTATATAACTCATGGACAATATATGTATCTTTCTAGCATAAACAATTCAATTTTGCATACAATTTATCTTAGATACAATTCAAACGTTTTATATAACAACGTAATCAAAAGAAATTAATTTAAAAAAAATAAATACAAAATTAACAAAATCTTGTTATGCTTATCAAATTAGTTATATTATGATATTAATCTATAAACACTTAAAGTATATTTTAATGAATGACTTCCAGAGGGGTATTTAAAATATACAACATGAGAAAGAAAACAAAAAAAAGCAAATTATTGAATTATTAAATTATTATATTACAACAATATTGTACTTATTCTTGTAAAGGTATTGTGAAGCCGACATTTGTAAAGGTATGTCACGGAAAAAGATCTAAAAAATGAAGAATATATAATTACATGTAGCCAGTTTAAGCGAGGTTTGGTTATTTTGCTTAGTATTCGCTTACCTATTGTTATGTATGCGCGGGTCACATAGGGGTCACGCATAGCGCTGTGGCACTCCTTGGAATCCGTGAGCGAACTTTATCGACGGGTGAATACACGTATACTGCACAATTAACCGTTGGACGATGGTTTATTAGATTTAGGTCTATAACTCCACGAAAAAGAGATTTCAAGCCCTAATTGAAATGACATTTTCTTTCATATAAGACAATATCAAATTATAAGACAATATCAAATTATCAAATTAGTTATATTATGATATTAATCTATAAACACTTAAAGTATATTTTAATGAATGACTTCCAGAGGGGTATTTAAAATATACAACATGAGAAAGAAAACAAAAAAAAAGCAAATTATTGAATTATTAAATTATTATATTACAACAATATTGTACTTATTCTTGTAAAGGTATTGTGAAGCCGACATTTGTAAAGGTATGTCACGGAAAAAGATCTAAAAAATGAAGAATATATAATTACATGTAGCCAGTTTAAGCGAGGTTTGGTTATTTTGCTTAGTATTCGCTTACCTATTGTTATGTATGCGCGGGTCACATAGGGGTCACGCATAGCGCTGTGGCACTCCTTGGAATCCGTGAGCGAACTTTATCGACGGGTGAATACACGTATACTGCACAATTAACCGTTGGACGATGGTTTATTAGATTTAGGTCTATAACTCCACGAAAAAGAGATTTCAAGCCCTAATTGAAATGACATTTTCTTTCATATAAGACAATAACCTCGCAACTTTTGAAATTTGGCTTGCAAAAAACTGAGGGGCTGTCCCTTTAAAGCAACTTCCTTTACACTGTTCTTTAAAACAATTTATAGTACCTAATTTCAACAATCAACTTTTAAGACAAGTACCTAGACCCGAATCGTCCATTTCTAAAATTTCACATTCACATTCACCCCAGGTATCTTGTTGTATGCCTTTTTCAAATTTGCGCTGCCGTGATGATTCATTTACCACATTTAAAACTGAAAAGTAAAACGAAAACATTACAAATTGACAAGTACCCAGCTGTATCATGTCTATACACCTGTATATCCACGTTCGGAAATTAGGTTTTTATGTATGTTTACGTGTGAACGCAAGGGATATAACCCGGCTATCAAAGTATAGTGTGGATAGAAAGGTAAAATGTGCGCATCCGAAACATTATTTATTATTTATTTGTTATTTCCGATTTATTTTAAGAGGGTAGTCCTTTCAGTATCGAGTACTGCTCTTTCAAGGGGCCCTGCATGCCATCTCTTGAGACAAGAAAAAAAACCTCTACATCTCCATGATCTCTAAAAACACATAATCACCGCCATGCTGTCCAGGAAATTTTGTTAATTTTTATTCCTTTATTTACGCTGGCTTGCAATGCATGATTTACAATATTTTTTTTATTTTATTCTTTCCACACAAATTATACTCACTATGATGTCCTGTGAAGTCATTTTCCAAGACTCATGCCTTCGGGAATAATTCAAAATATCAGTGCATTAATATAAAAGCTAACTATATTAATTATGTATAGTTCCCTTATAACTACTTTTCAAGACTGACTTTGAAACCGTCGTCATTGGAGAATAATTCCAAATCCAAGCATAAGTGTGGGAACATGGTTAGGGAGCGCGCATGCAGCCCAAACTCTCGACCATCTCCTCTTCAGAAAAGAACTCAAAATGTCCATCTTTAAAATATATTATTAGCCCTAAGGATGTTTTTGTCTATTTGTATTCGAATCTCCTGCGCTCACGTGCATTGCATAATTCATAATTTAAAGTTACAGTTCGGTTTCGTACACCAGACCCGCGGTACCGTCTTGCGAACGCCTTGCGCGCGGTGTGAAATAGATAACATAGATTAAGGGGCCTTGCAAAGTTAAACAAATTTCAAACATCCAAATAAGATTTGGATAGAGCTCACCCCACCCACCTACCCCACTATCCAAACTTTTTGTTTGGAAATCTATCTCCGACATGGACAGAAAACTCAAATCATATAATGACTTTTTAAAAGTCATTATAAGATTTGAGACGAGTAAAGTGCAGTTGTTACTTTAAATCTTTATTTTGGGTGGGGTTTTCCAAAAATGTTGTATTATCCAAAATGGCCCTCACCCACTTCCTAATCTTATTTGGATGGTTGGAATTTTTTTAACTTTGCAAGGCCCCTAAACAGGTCTATTAGCTGAGCTTGTTATATAATTTGCGGGGATATGTTGTGTAGTGGGCACAAATTGGCCTAGGCAAATTATGATTTTCCTAAAAGTTCTGGCAGGATCTGTACGATATCCTCACACTTGACAACATTTAAAGTAACTTCCTTTAAATTTCAACCATGATGATTCAAGACACGTTTTCCCCCTTTTTCTGACCAGCAACTCTTCAGCCAAGTACTATAGACTCTCTGTCACAAGTGAAAAATAAATAAGACGATTTATTTGGGACACAGTCGAGAGAGGGCGACGTGATTTTAAAAAGATTTGGCGGTGAAAAACACATGTGACCCGGGGCGCGGTTTTGGCGAATCAATTAAAAGCTGGGTAGAGAGAAAATTAGGCAGATACGATTTTGAGTTGGAACGGAGAGCAGGTGTCGGGTTTACGAGTGAAAATTATTATTTTGCCTGGTATTGTAAATGCAGTTGGAATATTTAATGGAGCTAATATGACAGTGAGGTCTAGAATTTTAGTAAATAAATATTCAGCATTTCAAGGCGATAACCAGCAGAGAGATCCTCGTTGGCACCTTCCTCGCTCTTACCCGGATACAGGATATAGTAGTAAGTACATACGAACGTTTATGTATGTGTGTGTTTGGTATTGTTTTATAACCCTGGAAGATTATTCGTAAACATTACACTTTAATATGTCACGCTAAGGGCGCCATTTTTGATGTAATTAATTTATATTTTAAATGTAATTAATTGAGGTGTTACATTTATATTATTTATATTTGCTCTTTTCCTTCTGGTTATTAAAAGTTAGGAACCAAAATTGGGACAGCGTTGTGGATCATAGTTGATTAAGGGGGGTGAAGAATAGGGTTGGGCAAAATGTGTAATATGATTTTGTTTTGATATGTGAAATGTTTCTCTTTTTGTGTTGTATTAATGGTTGTTGTAGATAGGTTGAAAGTGCAGTGTTTTATTTTTATATATCGATACGTATATCTCACTATCGATACTAGTTTGAATTATTCGATTGAAATGACTATATCGATAGTAACATTGAGAACGATATTAAACTCACGCTTGCCTTACAAAGATTAAATGGTGCCATTTTATGGTTAGATGGAATTTCCTATATTGGATTGATAATTGAAATGTATATAAATGAATTCTAAGGAAGTCTTTCTATTTTTGTATTGTTTTAATAAATATGGAATTAACGGGTTAAGAACGTGTGAATAAGTTTGATTTAATTAAGTGAGACAGTCTGTTTGTGTTTCTCTTTCGATTTGACCCTGAATTATTAATTCAATGCCTTTATATATATATGTTTGAAATAATATTTTATTTGAATTACTGGGGAACTTTTGGTGATTTGTTTACATATTATAGCCATATCCGGGACCTCCATTTTCCGCCGGAGTTAGGGGAGCCAGCCTTTAGAACTCCCGCCGGCCTCGGCAGTGGTGTCGGCTTACGACAGAGTACTACTTGTGATCGATCAGGATCGGCCACCATCAATGCACACATCACGCGATCGATTGTCAGCAAATCAGCGCACAGAAACAACGTCAGGAGCCACGTCTGGGACGTGGCGGCAACCACCTCATCATTATCTCATCAGTCAGCATGTAAACATTCGCATAATCAGCAGATCATCTTTAAACATAGACCGCGGGACTTTTGTTAGGCTTCATAGCTATATGGCCATCTAAGTATTTCTTTTATTTATTATTATTTTTTTTTGTTGTATTACTTATTTATCTATTTTTGTTTTGTCCTTAGTTTTCTTTTTGTTTTTGTTTTGTTTTGTTTCTTATTACGCGTATAACAAGTGGGTTTTGTATGTAATTATATTATACATTACCTTGACGTACTTATTAAATATTGCACCACGCAAAGGTTTTATGGTATTTTAGTATTTCTCCTTTTTGGGGTATATATATGGCAATGAAATTGAATTCACAGTGAATATTATCAGTGGCTACGCGCATAGTTTTTACCTTAATTAGAGATTTATATATGCCTAATTTATTTGTTTTATGATTCTTGATATATACATTTTAATTGATACTTACTGTTGGAAGTTTGAAATTAAATATTAAATTGTGTCATTTTATAACTTTATATACTATTCTATAGTTGCCTTATTTTTTTGTGTATAGCTTAAAACCACAAACCCTTGACACTCTCCAATCTCTAAAATACATCTTTCCCCCGGGAGGGTTTTTGGTTTGTTTTCATTTTGCAAATATGTTTCATAGACATACAGCAATGTTCTTGACATTTGAATAATTCAAAGCACATCTTTTTGACCATCAACTCTGAAGACAAGTACACCCAACCCAAGACTTCCATCTCTAAAAAACATATCCCCCCTCCGGGTAATATGTTCATTATCTTTTTTCATACTTGGCGCGTCAATGATATATCACCGAGAAAAATCACAATTAAAGGCGACTATCTTTACATAGATATTGCTGGAAGACGAATATTGTCGTCCCGAATGTTATTTGAAATGAGTTTTAAGATATTACCACCGTCAACTTGTTGAAGTCCTTCTCCCGTCGATGGGGGTGTTTATCCGGCAGGCGGTATAAAAAGTAAAACAATGAGTTTCTCATGACTTTGATCCATCATTAATATGATCACGTGTTTTTCTTTTCGATGGAGATGTCGATGAGGAATGTTAACGTAATTATTTGTTTAATTATAATTAATCCTATCTGATTTCAAATTAAAACACATGTTCCAAACGCTATATAAAAAAGTAAATTGATATATTATGTTGATGGACAAAGCAACGGAGCTACCCAGTGCAAGTTCTACCAGGAAGAACAACATAACGCAGTGTGTCACATTAAAGGTACTGCGTTGCCGTCTTCGAGGGCGCTCCTGATAAGGACCTTGCAGGAAGACGCAATTTATCCAAGATGGCGGACCTACAGCGTCACGTTCGCCACTTCGCCAACCTATAATCTATCCAGAATTTGAATATTGAGATCAGTGGTGTCCAGTATATATGATGCTTCGAACTGTAATCTTAGACAGTACCATTAGGTAAATAAAAATGTTCGTACTGAAAGCCCAATAAGGAAGACAAGTTTTGGAAACTTATATCTCGAAATGAATTCGCTTCCTCCTTTTATTTGATCGAAGTTGTGTCCTCGAGCTATATATCATACGTAAATTTCCCCTCCTTTGACATCCAATAACTATACGTACCTTACTCGGATGCGTATGTACGAAGGGCAAATGACCTCCCTTTCAATGAAAGATGGACAATCACTAAGATACCGCCCCCAGCGGTATATGAAAGCTAACACGAGTGTCATCGTTTATCAAATTACGGTGTCAAATTTTACCCAAACTCATTTCCCCCAAGGGTGCAAAACGCTGCTACAATGGCAGCACCTTTAACAGTTTTGGTCAAACTGAATTTAAGTAGCCAAAACTCCATAAGCTCCATAACATTACAAACTAATAGTTATAACTCTACCATGCTCGAAAAGTAAACAAAATTATATACCACTAAGTAAAAAGCCTGTTATCATTCAAAAAGAGCCATTAAAACACAAGAGGCCGTTTCCGGGTCGATTTTGACCAAATAAAGTTTATTCTGCCATTAAAATTGCATGTTCTCTCGAATTCGACACTCAGTTATTCATTACCTCACAACAAAATTGTGATGTGCAGCGCCCTCTCTACCAAAACTGAACTACCCCTTTAACAGTTTAAAGGGAAAGTAAAGTTTTTGTTGAACTGAATTTTAGTAGCCAAAACCTGCACCATAACATTACAAACTAATAGTTATAACTCCACCATGCTCGAAAGGTATACACAACTTACAAACGACTATGTTCAAAAGCCTGTTATTATTCAAAAAGAGCCGTTAGAAAACATGAGGGTGCTCAGTCTAAAGGCTCATTGATTTCAACCATTTTTTATATAAAATTGTGCATGTCATGTTTCGTTAAATAGAGTTCATCAACAACTATTAAAAAACGTCTTTTACAATTTTTTGAAAAAGTGTAAGCATTTTGTTTTCTTTAAAGGGGACGACCAGGCAAAGAACAACACATAATTATATGTTTTGGTACCCCTAACCCTAACCCTAACTACTATTTCCTGGTTCCGTACGGGCCAAACATTTGCGAGTGCACCAATGCTATTCACGCGTACGTTTGGAGACAATAGAATCCTGGGCGATTCGTTCGCTCTGGACAAAGTACATGTATAAACCCATAAACGCATGCTTTAGAATGCTGATGCGTTTTCAAATTTGTTTCTTTTTCTTTCTGGAAACATATTTTTGTGAACTTGTTGATGGAATGAACTATAATAGATGTTACCTTTCATTTATAAGAATATTATTTTTGGGCGGTGGTACCCTTTAATTATCATTGAATAGATGTGGGATCCCACATTTATTCCGATCGGATACATTTATTGATATTTCAGCTGTTTCTGTACCAATTTTGATCAAATACAAATTATTCTGTCATTATAATAGTCGCTCTTTTACATTTGACACTCAGTTTTTCACTACCTCACAAAACAAATTCTTGAAACGTCCTCTATACCAAAACTCAACTATCCCTTTAAGAGTGGATTCTTAGACCAAACTACTATGACGTACCGAATGCCCGAGAAAATTACAATACATATATGGAAACTTATCCTCGAAATTCGCTTCCATCTTTCCTATTATAGCTATAACTTAATCGGGTGCGGATGCACCAATTAGTGTTAATGACCACGCTTTCGGTGAAAAAAAAGTAAATTACAAAGAAAATGCCCTCGGCGATACAGGTATAAACTATGTAAGGATACAGCACCGGTATATGCCTTGGTCTGCACCCATTTCGTCTAATGTTTAAATCACAATTTAGAGGATGAAAGTTATGATAAGGGATTGGAATAAGGATAATAATTGGTTTAGGGTTAGGGGTATAACGTTTGGAGTAGGGGGCATATATAGAAGTTTCATGCGTCAAATGGTAAAGATAAAAAGGGACTTAGACCAAAATAATGTGTGCAGACGAAGCCAAATTAAACCCACCAATATTTTCGATAATCAGAACCGTCTGGGAGTGGCACTGTCGCATATACATCGTCGGGCTCAATAGCTGATATCCTATCCATTTAATGAGATCAGTGGTGCACCGTACAGCCCGCGGCCCGAGCATCGAACGGAAACCCAAGAACTACAATCTACATCAAATAGCCTATAGCATGTTTCCGCCCGAGAGAAAAGTGAAGAAAAGTCGGAACTTGCTGCCCCTTTTTTTTCTTATTTTTCACCCAATCTTTGTCTTCGAGCCATTTCAACACTTACATTTCCTCCCTCCTGTTACCCAATAGCTCTACCCTACTCGGGTGAGGTAGCATTAAAAGCAAATGCCAAATTACCATGGCAACGGACACTAATAAAGATAACGATCTCGAAGCAGATATGAATAATGAAAGGCCGTCTCGGAAACCACGGTTGATTAACACTTCTCCAACTGAAGAGCATGGGACATGTTTCGGTTTGTTCAAATTTCCCTTTCGTTAAAAAGATATTTGCGATTGAAGTGTTAAATTATCCACTGGATCGTTGTAACAGTGTACAAAGTCAGTGGAATGAATGAGTTAGCGAATATCACTTTGCATTTTTGCTCATTACTCGGCCATATAACGTCCATTTAACTTAAAGTGTTCACACAGTACCCAGTGGACATATAATATAACAACAACTTAAATTGTATCAACCATTTATTATCACTTTTTGCACATGTCAACAAAGTTACTAGATCCCTTTAAAGGTGGTTCGGAGTCGTAAATCAGACGCACGGTGCCATCTTGCGAACGCCCTGCGCACGGTGCGTGATACACGTTAGATCAGTGTTATCAATAGTATTTGGTTTGTTCAAAATGGCGACCATCGTTGTAGCAACCCCCATGCTTGATGATCTTTAAACATTATCCAAATCCTCAAAATTTACTTGGAATTCTAGCGGTTCTCTCATACCTAGTTGTATTCATATTATCGATACAAGCATGATGGGACAGGTTTCGGTTTTTCAAATGTCCATTTTGTTCAAAAGATATTTACGATTGAAGTGTTCGGATGTTAAACTATCGGGTGCGGTTCGTTATTCCGAAGGTTCGTTATTCCGAAGGTTCGTTATTCCGAACACGCAAATTTCCTATACCTGAGTGTTCGTTAATCCGAAAATTAAATAGGGTTCGTTAATCCGAACATTTGTTGCATTATTCCGAAGGTTCGTTATTTCGGGGGTTCGTTATTCCAAAGAGCTATTATATAGATGGAGTCACAACAGATTCAAATCCTTTACTAGATGTTCGATGCCGCCACTGTAAACTATGCAGTGAATGTGCTCATTTGAATGGGACCTGAACTTAACTTGCAGGTGGAAACACAAAGACGTTTCGGTTGATTACATACGCATTGGCACATTTCAAAGAGAGTTGTGCTTTGTTATTATAATAACTTTTCGCAAACCCGAACTCAACTAATTCGAGTACTTTATTATAGATAGCAAATGCGCGCGAAATAAAAAAATGTGTGGAAATTGAAATATTCATGATGAAAATTAACGTAGTTGGCATGCGTTGGCACTATTGCGACGTATCTTATCAATTAGAGTGATATCTCAAGATTATTTGGTGTTGATGTCAATTTGTCTAAAATGATCGAATGTGGATAAACAATGCTTCAAAGAATCATATTAATTCAAGATATATCTGGATTTTTTCTCAATTCATGTAGGAAATTATTACAATTACATCTCTATTTGACGACGCGTTCATCAAGTCTACTACTAATCATGCAATAGTCAAAAATAAATGAAAATTCGTTGAATTATCATGAAATTAAAAAATCGTCAGGAATTAATTAGCAAGTCGTTGGTTTCACTCGGCGGCATCGAAGATCGAACTTCAAATAAACCGCAAAGCCCCACTTCTCCTTTTGTTCGCCTTTAGAATAAAGACAGGGATTAGTGACAGTTGTGACTCCATCGATGGTAACTCCTTGGTTATTCCGAGGGTTCGTTATTCCGAAGGTTCGCTATTCCTAAAATGAAATCGGGTTCGTTAATCCGAAAATGAATTTGGGTTTGTTATAATGCTATAATTTCATATAAAGAGATAAAATAAAAACTTAAATGTTTGATTGGTCTGGCCAAGGGAGGGAAAGGGGTAGGGGTATGCTTAATGCAGGCTGTAAATTAAATAAACAAAACACAAACTATAGTATTATAACAAGCCCGATTTAATTTTCGGAATAACGAACCCGATTTTATTTTCGGATCAACGAACCTTCGGAATAACGAACCTTCGGAATAACGAACCTTCGGAATAACGAACCCGATTTTATTTTCGGATCAACGAACCTTCAGAATAACGAACCTTCGGAATAACGAACCTTCGGAATAACGAACCTTCGGAATAACGAACCTTCGGAATATCGAACCTTCGGAATAACGAACCTTCGGAATAACTGAACCTTCGGAATAACGAACCTTCGGAATAACGGACTGTAACCAAACTATCTACGGGATCGTTTAAGCCGTGTACGTAAGTACGTAAGTATGTAAGTACGTAAGTACGTTTAAGCCGTGTACGTAAATGCAATGAGTTTGTGAATATCACTTTGCATTTTTGCTAATTTCTCGGCCAAATAACATCCAATTAACGTGAAATTTCCACACATTACTCATATCAGATCACACCAATGCATATTTTATTAGTCACTCATCACTTTTTGCACTTGTAAACAAAGTTACTAGATCCCTTTATAATAGGCAAGTCATGCACAGGTCAACCAAATACTGTTTACTCCCACGTCAGCTGTTTGCAATCCATTATCTGCTATAGTTGAGGGACTAGCAAGACTAATACTATGTTCGATTGTTTTCATAATCTTTAAATACATGAAATAGGATTGGGATTTAGATGTTTACTGCTCGCTAGAGAGTTAATACGTACGTGTGTGTGTGGGGGGGGGGGGGGGGGGTAGGTGTATATTATTAAGTGTGTCTTGTTTTCGAATAATGTCTGTCTTTGTGACGAAATATGTAACGCCTGTGTATGCATTATGTTTGTATGTGCATTTGTATGTATGCGTGCGTGCGTTTCTGTGTATATATATATGTGTGTGTGTGTGTGTGGGGGGTATTTTTGTAGTTGGTGTGTGCATATGTGGGATCTTTATTTTATGCATCATTGTATTAATTATTCCTTGTGCCACTAACAAATACAAAAGTACACACATACAAACAAACAAACACACGTGGATACATATATGTCCGAACACTGACACACTGAAACATCACTCGTTACACAACACATAAATGAAAAATCCATCGCGCACACGCGCAGTAACGAACAAACAAACGTGATTGTTCCTATTGTTCGTGATTCGCTGACCCCGCAGTGAGCGATGATTAACACAGTACATTCGCACAAAATAGAAGCATCGGGTAATTCCCAGGGGCCATATTTTAGAGGCGCAAAGGAGCCTTTTGTCCCTGGGTAGACCCCGGCAGACTCATATAGGCCTATTTGAATAGTTACATTCTCCTCTAAATGTTCATAATATGTTCAGAAATCAGTACGCTTTTCGATGCACCAAACCCCTCTGAGCTGCCGGTTAGGTAGTGCAGTGTCGAAGCTAGGATGTGGCATGTGGGGGATGGTCGAGGTGGTTGGGGTTGGGTTGATGTGCCACTTTCCACTTGGGACAATTAATAAATACATTTAAAAAATGATAGCGAATAAACACATGCATTAACAAATACATAAATCAATAATTAAACGGATAAATAATCCATGAATTAATGAATGAATAAATAAATCATAACTACATACTGAAATAAATAAATACACAAAGACTTTAATGTCATAGTGCATCCGATGGGAAACAAAACGAACAAAATACAGAATACTATACATGTATGGTCACTATCGGACACGCTGTCTCCTCTTTACCACGCGCTGCACCCCCCCCCCCCCCCCCCATCCCTCCCTCAGGCACCCGTTCCATCCTCTTGTTCATCCTCACCCCATCCCATCCCACCACACCCCTTGTTGGTTGATTTGCAGACGTCACTAAATACGTATCAGTTGCAAATCAGAATATTAGCTTTAATGCTCCGAGAATATAATATGTCTTCTACTTGACTACTCTCGATAATGAGGATTTGTAATGAATCTGTCGACTGTGGTTTGTTCAAAAGTAATCGATTGTTCAATGACGATAATGTTTGTCAGATAAAGCATACAGTCGATGTCGGTCGTTTCATTAAGATTTCCAAGTTTTTAAAAAAATATTCTAATTCGGACTTCAAATTGTGGTATAGGCCATTTTTAACCTTGGAATAAAAAAAAACATTTAAACAATGCAAATATTTAAGGAACATATTATCTCATTAATTCTGAACAAATATCGACTATTCTGTGTTTCAAAACAGTTTCAAACCAGTTTTGGTTATCATCCACAGCAACAGACAGCGTTCCATAACTTTAAAACCAACTTCGAATCATTGTGCAACAGAGGAGTCATATCCGTTTCATATGTAGAGAATGAGGACTTAGGGGTGGAGATTCCCACTTGGACCACCCCACACGCGCACATACTACACACTCTCATAGCCCGTAATTGTTCTCGATCTTTTTGTACAGATAATATTCTTTGGTAAATATTTGGCGATCCTTCTCTTCGAAACCGATTTTAAGATGTTTCCAGGTTGTCTTCAAGTTCAGTAAAACGGTAAAACATTCCATGCACAAACAGGTTATAAGTTAAACCTATGCCTAGTTTGTGAAAAATAATGTGAAATTTGTCAGCGATAAAGATTCAAATAATACAATTATGCAAAAAACAATCGCTTTACTTCGTCTAACCTAGATCGTTCAAATGCGTCTGTAAAAAAAAAAAATAAAAATACCAACGAAGTACAATGTAAGATCTACATTTGGTAGACTTATTTAACCGTTTCTGAGATGGACTTGTTCATACATTCAACCTTCAATGTCTAACAAAAAGTGATACTCAAGTTTTCATCTAGTAATCTAACATTTTCTTAAGATACTTAAGATACATCAGGCAAGTTTATATTCCGAGCCTGCAGGAGAGACTCAGCACCTTTAACATGATAACGAGGAAAATTCTAAGTCATCAGGGCAAATTAAACATTTATCATTCTGGCCTCGGCTAATGAATTAAAGGGATATAGTAACATTGTCTGAATCCTCAAAATCAAATTGGAATTCAAGCGGTTCTCTCATACCTTGTTGTATTCGTATTTCGTATTAACAATAGAAGCATGGGACAGGTTTCGGTTTTTTTCTCGAAATTCCCTTTTCGTTAAACAATATTTACGATTGAATTGTTCAGATGTTTAACTATCCACTGTATAGTAGTAACCGTGTACTAAGTCAGTGCAATGATCTAGTGAATATCACTTTGCATTTTTGCTCATTACTCAACCATATAACGTCCATTTAACTTAAACATTTTCACACAATACCCGGTGGACATATCAGATAACAACGATATACATTGTATCAACCTGTCATCACTTTTTGCACATGTCAACAAAGTTACTAGTTCCCTTCAAAGTCTATTTCAAAATTCAAAATATCAATTGTCAATACATATGCAATGTATAATTGATGAGTTCCTCACTGGTAAAACTCCACGTAGTCTTTCCGTCGCCCTGATGCCATGCATGGATTCTTTTTCTTGTGTCCTGTTTTATGTAGCCTTTAGTCGAGGCTCTATATGGCTTGGAGATTCTCTATGCGATCGCGAGCTAGCTAGCTGTGAGAGAGCACGATGTGTTCGCTTCGCTCACGAAGCTCGCTCCGCTCGCGTAATTGTGCATATAGCGTGAGAGTCTTGACGAAAGACTATGTTTTTTGTTGAGTTTGGCCAAAAAATGTTTGCTACCTCTGTATGTTCTTGGTTAATATGATTTGTTTTGATTGTATATATAATTGTGTTTGTTTTTTGGAATCGGATGCAGGTGCAAAGAAAAACGAAGGCGACCAGAGTGCATCTCCATGCATCGGGGGGCCTAGACTGATTCGTCAATAAGCCAGTTCGTAGTTACAATCTGCGCATGCGCGTATTTACTTCCGGGTATTTTGATATTCCATCGATCGTGAGAATCAAAGGAGCCACACGTGCAATTGAATGCGAATTATTTGTTTACGTTTTTAAAATCTGGATCAGGATAAAAATAAGCCCATCGTTTTTGTATTCACCACATCAAAGGTTAATAGCATAATATGTACTATTTCATAGAACAAGAACCGGTTTGATAGAATGTGTTATTCATGTGTAATGATGATATTTATTGATCAATAATTTCACCGAGCCTTGCTTGGCCTGGCTAGCACGCACGTATAGGTGTACATAATAGTGTACATAGCATTGTGCGGAGATTATCGTCTTCCGCTTGCTGCACTATCCAACGCAAAAACAGTTTTTGCCGGCTGATTTCTCTCTCCATTTATTAGCAAATGCAAACAAAATTTCGTTTATGTGATCCACAATTTATATAAATTGATAATGATTACCGACTTTCTTGTTTTGAAGACCGCGCAACATGTAGAAAGAAATATTATATCCCGTCTGTTTTCCTTGCCGATGGCGTCCTAAAACATAGCGTTCAATTTTGAACGGTACATTGTACGAATGGGTGGTATGCTTATCGCCCGCCTTGTAGCATTATTGCGTGTGAATGATTCACCTAGATCATTCACAAGAAAGATGATTACAAGAAAGTTGATATGGAGAAAAATCGGTAAATTCTTGAATATACTTTACATCAAATGTGTTCTTTATGAGTTTATGCAGCTGCTCGTATAATTTCCACTTTGATTGTATGCATCTAATGTTTGTTTTATGCTGTCAAACTAAAATTATCCGGTAATATGACATGATAGCATACACTTTACTGTACGTTGATAGCCCGTTGATGGAATATCGGACTACGCCCTCTGACGTCACCCAAGCTCCATAGTCTAATTACGAACTGGCTTATTGAGAAGCCTGCTCAACGTACCAAGCCGGGTTGGCCCGATGATGCCTTTAATTTTGGTTTTGTTTATTGATGGTCTGAAAACGTTTATGCACTTCAACAAAATATATAAATATGTATATAATAATAATAATAATAAAAATATTAAAATAAAGAAAATAAATGAGAAGAATGAAATAATATTTAGATTTTGGCGAAAATATTCAAATTGAATGAACCGCCAATAAACATCAAACAACAACAATTTGGCCATCAAGCATGCAAGAGCTGGTAGCCAACTCATTTGCTGTTACATTACAGTGCAAAGTTGAATTATTGGGGTCGATATAGCTCTTCTAATTGATGGTTGCCCACATTTTCTTGCTGTTAATGTGACATAATATGTAGTTCATGTGAGTTCCTGCATGCCAGAACGTTATTCGCTCGAGTCTCATAAGGCTGCCATATACATACATGAGCAACGGTGAGCATCTTTCTTGTGTTCTTGTATAGGAAGGAAGTATCCTCAGTTTCAGATGCTGATCATACAGGGAAGCGCTGTCCACCGAGACGTATAGTCAACATTTCGGACTGTGCTACTGTATCGTTTGTTATAATGTGTTTCTCCAATACAATCACGTAATCGTCACCACTGCCATGACTGCTGCACTAAGTTCGAGAGATGGCTTGACATTTCCCTGCCGGAAAGAACACTCATCCACAGTGGGAACACAGTGTGAACACACTGCGTTTCACGTTGTTACAGTGTTAAATTCGAGCGTTTTCACAGTGTGAAGCCCAACGTGAACACTGATCGCACCTTTTTACACACTGCGAACGCAGGCAATTTCACACTGTGGCGATAGTGCCCTCACAGTGTGTTCACAGTGTGAGTTGGTTTTCACACTGTAAAAACGCTCGAATTTCACATTGTGGTCCACACTGTCGAACACTGTGGATGAGTGTGTTCTGTCCGGCAGGGTTATCAGCTTAACTACGATAGCAGTTTCGCATGAACACCCTATATTATACCATGCTTACCATTTGCATTTATTCTGCGGGATAAATGGCCGACGAGGTTATTGCCTTAACCCATTCAGGACTGGACCCGAAAATACTTGGGCTAGGGTCTATAGAGAATGCATGTTATAGCAAAATCAGTCAGTCCTGAACGGGTTAATGTTATAATTATTATCATCATTCAGGTTTTTTTTTTCGCCTGACGGCCCAAAGCGAAATGACATGAACATCCCAGAAAATTAGGGTTCCTTTCCTTGCCTTGTCCAACCACGAACTTATTATACCATTTTCAAATCTCGTTTAGGTGGTGATGGGTGTGTGTATATATATGTAGAGAGAGGGGGGGGGGGGGGGGGGGGCACAGCCTAGTTCTTCTGTCACCCACACCACCCTTCCTTACTCACAAAGTGATCATTGCAGCTTCCACAATGAAATAATGGAATATTCATCGTTAAAGTGTCCGGTCTTTACCCATTCGGCTGACCACTTGACCACTTCACGTACACAAACAATCAAAGAGACACTCGCAACAACACTTATAACAAACACGCACACACACACACACCCACACACACACGCACAGACACACACACACACACACACACACACACACACACACACCCACACACACACACACGCACACGCACACGCACACACACACACACACACACACACACACACACACACACACACACACACACACACACACACACACACACACACACACACACACACACACATACGTACCTTCACTTTAAGATTATTCACACATACATCCGCACATACATTCACACATACATTCTCAACTGTCATTAGTATGTGGATCTCTTGGTTAGCCACACACTTTTATCATCTTAATCATCTTAACTTTAGGCGTCAAATGACAATTACTTCTTTAACTCGCAGTTCTGATCTCATCAATGGAATTAAAATGTAGCATCTGTAGAATCTATAATTGGTATCAATATAACTCTGACTGGCGCCGCTACAATGTGGCAAAATCAATACGATGGTGTTTGCTTCAACGCGTTTGGTTGTATAGTTATATTTTCATCAATATATAATACCGCTAGTACTGCGGTATATTACAAGACGCCAGTATTAAAGCCAAATAACAGTATTGGGAAAGTTACCGAAAACATGTATATTGGCCAAACATTAGATCAATATTGTTGAATAAGTATAAAAAGGGGCTTGTGTGGTAAAATCCGAACCTTAGTTCAAGTTCTAGTTCGAGTTCAAATTTTATTCAGATTAAAAATGAGGTAACACAACAAAAATAACAATGGTCATATATTATGACAGAGTGTTTGGGATAGGTAGGAAGGAAGGATTCCTTATAATTATGAAAACCTATCCCATAATTATACCCACGCAAAATCATAACAAAACATACATACATGCATACTACACTACGCTACAAAACAAAAACAGTCATGTACAGTGGTCAGAGTTAGTATCGTTAAATGCAGAAATATCGGAGGAAATCCAATGCAAGCCAGTGAAATTTGGCCTAAACTCACTGCTTGTACGCACATGTTAGCGCCGCTAGCGCTGGGCGGGAGACCCGCTGGATATATCGACAAGACCGTGCCTAGCATAATCTTTTGCACGTAGCGTATACGCGGTTCCGCACGCGGTTAAATTGAACTTTGTCAACGATCGTTTTATTTTGGAACCTATTAATGCTCAATTAGTCAATTTCAAAGCAGTTTTTGTCCAAATATTTACATTTACATCTAAGCTATGATATATTCTTTCACGTGGTAGGTGATGGAAGCATATAATTTGTAATTGTTTGAGTGTGGGGCGTTTCCCTGTACTGTTATTTGGCTTTGAAGTACTCCTAAGAAATAAAGACTAATACAAATTTTGTACAATGCCGCCCATAAGTATTGGTTCAATTCTGAATACACTACTACATTAAATATACTTTAATCTTGGTTGATTCGGGCAAATTATTTAGATCATCCGCCCCTATGATTGGAAACAGTTTACCACATGATCCTGATGATTTAGCATAATTAAATGTAAATGATTGTTTATTTCGTAAAACACATTTTTGAAGAGTCAATTGTCAATGATTGTCTCTTCTGTTGATTAAGTTGTGTATGTACATTGCATTCAATTTGTTTAGTAGCGCTATGATACACATGTGAATAGCTATGACAGATTATAAAGTATAATTGATAAACAAAAAATCAATCAGGTTTACGCCAGTGCACTGTGAGACTGAGACATCATCGGGTCTATATTGAGGCGCCATATTATACATTTATACATGTAATGCCCGGCGCAGACAGAGCCGACTCGACTGGTTGTCCTTCCGATCGGCTCAGTTTTCAGTGCCTCGCGACACACTTTTCCAGTCGAGAGACAGTCGGATGCAAGTTGGGGCCGATTCAACACGATAAATCTGCTCCGACCGTCCGGGCCCAACCCTAGCCTGATTGAACCAGTCGGATCGGGTCGAGTCGGCTCTGTCTGCGCCGGGCTTAAGTTGTATCACTTTCACGATGTTGCAGTGACGAAACCGAGTAACACTAGAAGTAGCGTTATATGCATGAGGGACAAATTGAAGCAAATTGCTTATAATGTATCAACACATACGTAAAACTCAGACATGGTTGGTTGGTTTGTTCGTTGGTTGGTTGGTTATGTATTTTGTGTTTTCTTTAAAGACGCGTTCAATTACTTACGTCTGATGGGACCGGACTTTATCACCGTCCTCCGAGAGACGTCGCAACTCTAACCGGGGCCGATTTGTGCGAAGAGCAGAACTCTGACCACTAGACCAGAACACCTCTCCACTAGTATGTGAATAAGTAGCCTATAGATAGCCTATAACCAAGTCCCTACATGAACCAAGGAACCTATGCTGCGTCTCTCGGATGGTGACGATAAAGGAAGACCTCAAGCATAAACAATTAAAATTGATTAACCACGTGTGTTAAAGCAAAAAATAAAATATTAGCAAACCCCAAAATCTTTTTTTTTTTTTTTTTTTTTACTTGAGAGCGTTCCAAAACCTGCTGTTAGTTTTGAGACAACGCATACAAATACAATGATTGTAATTCCATCGACGTTAAAGCCATGGTATCATCCAACCCACGTAGGCGTAGCGAGGGGTCCACGTAGAGATTTTGGGGTTGTAAATGATCCTACGCGGGTGGCCCGCGCGCACTACGCAAGTAATTTCAAGCTACCTGACCCTCGCGTAGCCTAAATTTTCCTTCGTCGAGAAAAATTGACATGCACAATTTTTGGTCTGCGATGATTTGTCGCGGCTACCGCGGCATGGCTGGTGCGTGGGTGGTGCGTGGGGGGCACGTGGGGGTACGTAGGTAGTACTTGCGAATTGTCTTCGTTATTTGCTGGGTATAGAAGCTAGATTATATGATTTGTGCATCAGTCTCCGTTTTGTCGCTTGAGAAGGGATGGCGATTCCACCAGAGCGTCTACGGCTATAGTCCTGCTCAGACAGCGTTTGGGGGAAATACAGGATTAGCACATAGTCCTGCTCAGACAGCGTTTGGGGGAAATACAGGATTAGCACAACATAGTGTTGCTGGCAGACCACTGCCGGGAGATGAGCATGACCTCCCTTATATCTGGCGGGGGATGACGCATTCCCCCTTAGAAAGTGGATGATGAAACCATTTGGGGGGAGGGTGCTGACTCACGAGGAGAGGATATTCAACTATCGCACATCTAGGGTTCGATCGGCATCCTGGCCCACCGCTGGCGTGTCCTGCTCACCACCACCCAGTTGGCCCCCGGGGTGCACGCAAGGTCACCTCAAGCTGCTTGATTCTGTACAATCTGATGCGGACGAGCTACCCTGGTCTTCAAGCCAACGATGTAGACCAGGAGGATGCCCAAGAGAATCTCATTCCCGGAGTGTGGCGTCAGCACGCAATGGAAGAGGCCAACCAGATTTGAACAAGATTTTTTTTTCTCAAAACAAAATTTTAAAAATATAATCGTTGATAAACATAAACCCTTTCGAAAGACACGGTGTTTAAAATGGTCGCGATTCACATCTGAGAGCCCCTATTATTTAAAGTGACTGTCCGCCTTTTGCAAGCCAAATTTCAAAAGTTGGGAGGTTATTGTCTTATATGAAAGAAAATGTCATTTATTTAACAGCATGCCTGAACAAATTAGGGCTTGAAATCTCTTTTTCGTGGAGTTATAGACCTCAAAATAATAAAACGACACAGCGCGTTTAATTGTGCATTATACGAGTATTCACCCGGTGCGAAATTTCGCTCACGGCGCATTCCACGGAGTATCATGTTGCTGTGCGTGACCCATACGTGACCCGCGCACAGATTGTGATCGAACAACGGCGGAAGCGAATACTAAACAAAATAACCAAAACTCGCTAAAACTGACTACATGTAATTGTATATTCTTCATTTTCGAGACCTTTTCCGTGACATACCTTTACTAATGTCGGCTTCACAATACCTTTACAAGAATACGTACAATATTGTTGTAATATTATGCTAAATCAGTTAAACTCCTTTGGTGGAGGGGCGCATTCGTTTTTCAATCGTAGAAACCAAATTACAGGGCTGTTCGATCTGAATTTTTGTGCGTGTGTTACATTCATCCTCATCCGTCTACTGGAAACTGTTCAGACGATTTGTAAAAGGCGGACAGTCCCTTTAATTGTACAATTTTCAAAATGTGAAATGTAAACATTCTACAATGCTTGAATGGTTAGAAATAAATCTCAACGATTCATTAAGATGGTTGTTTTCATTCAACTAGCAGCCGTTACCACAGGGGGACGTTCTTAATTGCTTTAAACACTGAAAATTTTCACTGTACATATATATAATTTGTATTATCTCAACTAAACTTTAAATTAAAGGTTAGCGGAATCAATTGAGAAAACTACGTCGGGGTATTTTCGGGAATGTTTAGGTTTTATCTTATTAAATTTCACATTGTTGTAAATGCTTATAATAATCCTCCCCTGCGAATGTTATTCGAGTGAGTTCATTCATCTATTTGATATTATATCAGCCATTTCTGCACGGATTTTGATTAAACGGCTATAGACATTATGTGCTTTTGCAGTTCATGTACGGTATAATTTTCAGTTATAGTAGTTCTTGAAGCGCCATCTCAACTAAAACTGTACTTTATCTTTAAACGTACGATATATTAGACTAGTGTTGCTACTGTCATTTTATTGGAGGGTGCCTTGTATGGTAACTTGCCGACTGGTCTACAGCCATTTTAGTCTAGATTAGACCTTCGAGAGCTGATCTCCGCCACCCCGAAAAAGCAGCCGATGAGTCAGCGAGCTGTATACAGCATTGATCTGTACCACTCGAGTGATACACAGCTCGCTCTCTCATTGGCTGCTTTTTCGGGGTGGCGGAGATCAGCTCTCGAAGGTCTAATCTAGACTTCAGCCATTTGGGCTACTCCCATTTTTTCGGCTAGAAAATCATGATTGTGGGGGCTTATGATTATGATTAGGGATTGTAATTAGGGTTAGGGGTGTGGATTAGGGTAAGGAATCGGTTTTGGGTTAGGGATCGTGTTTGGAGTTGGGGAAATTGAAGTAAAAGGCATGATCAGGTAGATAGACCAAAATGATGAGTTGTAGACCAACTGAGTGTAGACAAAGCGAACATAAACCACTTGCATTAATTTCTACATTAGCACTATATGCTGAAAGATGACATGACAAAGTTACTTTGTAATAATAGCATCTTGTGCGCAAACACGTTTCTCCAATAATAATGATTGATAGCTGGCGTTGCTCTTAAAGGTTGGCTGACAAGAAAACTACCTAAAAATTGTGTTTTACTGTATCTAAGGTAGATTTTCATGAAGATTACTAATAAAAACATATTCTCCGCGTCGGAAAACCCAGTAAAATTTAAAAAAATCAACTTTTAAATTCACTTTAGTAATCCCCGTAAAAAAATCGAGTCCGGGCGAAGAAAAATTACGTCATCTTTGTGACGTCACATGCAGGCAATCGCAGTATAGCTCGGTCATAGACGTACACGCTGAGTGCAATACTCACGTTGACAGAGAGATATTATTTCGATTTTTTTCAATATTTGCAAACATTTGTTAAAGTTTATATCATGTTGCTGCAGGCTGCTATAATTCATTTCTTAGGAATTTTCAGTTAAGCCTCAATTTACAAGCAAAAACGAGTTTGTTTTACAAGTAAATCATAAGCTCTGCATGTAAACCATGCACATTCCTCCGTGTTGCGGTCTGCTTGTGATGTCTTGATCCGGGTTGCACGTGCGCACATTCCCACTCCGCTATAAATTACTTTTTTAGCAGTATGGAACGCCGATGCGAAAACAAGCAAAAAAGTTGCATGAAATTTACCTTTCTTGCCCAACTTAAGGATTTCTTTGAAAAAAAGAGTGTGGTATATCAATATAGGCACATATTTAAAGTTATAAACCTGAATCAAAGCCGGGATTTCACCATACCTTTAATGTTAGAGAATCTCTAAAGTTAAATCTAAATGATTAATGGATACATTTTCTTCACGTTCAAAGTCATATTTTTAGCTCCGTAATGCTGAATAATGCACGAATATGTTCTCAATATATATGTTGTACTTCAAAGAGAATAGGAGAAGTTTCGAGAAAATGCCTTTGTAAGATAGGTATGTAAAATACGCCTATGTCATGACAACCATGACAACGCTGAAGTAGCTGAAGGTCGGTGGGAGGAGGGGGAGGGGGGGGGGGGATGGAGATAAAATACCACCCCTTTTATGGGGAGACAGAAGAAAGACAAATCAATACCACATTTATGTTTTGCAGATGCCGCTACACCACCGCGCCCCCGACTATGCCCCCGTCTGCTTCTCCCCTGGTTGTATCAGTGAACAACAGATGGTAATGTTTTATAAGTGAACATCGTTAGTTCTTATCATATTTAAACAATTTGTTTTGTTTTGGTCGTTCGACGTAAGAGTGGCTACAGCAGACGGAACTGACGTAAGTTTGAGACAGGTGGATTTATGTGTTGTGGGATAACAATCCGAAAAGTCAAAGCATACGATGTTCCTAAGACAGTCATATCAAGAGCCCTCTACGACTATCGCAAGACAAACAAATTGTCACATTGTACCGCAGGGCCGTCCACAATCGTACAACGGTCCTGCGGTACCATGGGTACAGTGACGTGCGATAATCGTACGATTAATATTCAATAATCGTAGTATAGACACAATCGTATTACTATCGTAGGACATTCCTATGATTCTGAGAGCCTCAGATGTCCCCAACATTGAACGAACTAGACAATTTGGAACGTATTCAAAACTCTACGACAAGGGTCTACGACAATTATAATGTCCCGTCGCAAGAAACATGCCGTTGTTTTGCCCCCTTTTTTGTTTTATCCCCAATAATGCACACTGCGAAGGACTATTCTACTTTAATTTTTATTGTGATAATTATGATTTTAAGAACTTAAAAAATAAAGTATTTTGGGCATAAGCACTACGTCATATCAAAAAAATATTCTAACTTTATGGGCAACCGTGTATATAACTAGACAAGGACGAATAAACATAACTGATGTTATTGCCGATGGAAATATTGCGAATATGCATGCGACGGTCAATTTATCGCCAAGGTAACGAAACATTAAAAGCACCTTGGCAATTTGGAGTTGAATACGTGAATGTAAAGTCTGGCGCAGACATAGCCGAATCGACTCGATCCGACTGGTTTTCAGTCAGGCTAGAGTCAGTTTCGCTAAGTCGGAGCCGATTCAACATGTTGAATCGGCCTCGAATGACTTCCAACTGGCTCTTGACTGGCAAAACCGGAGTCCTGAGGCAACGCATACTGAGTTAATCAGGCTGAAAACCAGTCGGATCGGGTCGAGTCGGCTCTGTCTGCGCCGGGCTTAGGTATACCTCGATTGCAAACACGGAACCCGATCGCAGCGAGAAACGTCACTCTTGATCGCATGAATCGTCAATTACCTTTAAACCAATCGGCATCGAGGTCTGTATGTACGTTTCGTTAATCATGATTCTTTAGTCATGATTCGTTAGTCATGATTCTTTAGTCATGATTAAGAGATGAAAATTCTGTGTGTGTGAACACGCTGTTAAACTTTACTAAATGGGTCAAAAGTTATGCAAAAGTATCATCTAAGAAACTCCAAATTGTACTGGGCGCCGTTGTAAAGCAGTTTCAACTTAATTCACTTACACCGTATTTTTTAAAGGAGACACGAATACATAAATAAATAAACAATAATTATAATTTTCTCTTGTGTCCAGCGTCTTGTCACGTTATCAGTGGTATATCTTGTAAGCTCTTTAGTTTAACGATTGACACATTGAGTATGTAATATTAATTATTTGTTTGCTTTATTTCTATAATTATTCTGTATTATTTTGTTCAAATTTTATATAACGTTGCATATTTAATTAAAAAGAAAAAACATTATCGAAATAATTTTATTTACTTTGTGCTGTTATACTACTTTATAATCTAGTGACCAGACCCAAAATTGTTATAAAAACAAATTTTGATCCCCACACATTTCCCTCATTTTTACCCTTTTTATGTTGTAGTTATTTGTTATGTTTTTTTGTTCAACTTATATACCTGCGTGTCTGTATGTTGGCCCCCATCTAAGCGAACCGATTCGATATTTCTAAACAGTTTTTGTTTTGCTGACGTAACGATCAATTATTGGGGATATATATGTAGACGTTCGCTGACGAAAGATGCTTTAAAAATGTCTATGCTTGGCTTTTTTTGATCAGTAAAAATTGACGAGACATTTATCAGCAAATCGATACACACCATAGCATATTCCTATTTTTCTTTTAGAAATTGAACAAAACATGAAATGGCTAGATATGCAAGTATATTAAAGGGACTAAGTGACATTGCCCAAATCCTCAAAATTTACTTAAGTGTAACTCTAGTGGTTCTCTCATACCTTATCTTATTCATATTTAAAATAAATGCACGGGACAGGTTTTTTTTTTCTTCAAATTTCCATTTCGTTCAAAAGATATTTACGATTGAAGTGTTCAGATATGAAATTGTCTACTGGATACTTTCATGCCCTGTACAAAATAAGTACAATGAGTTACTGAATATCACTTTGCATTTTTGCTCATATCTCAGCCAAAATCATCCAATTAACATGACATTTGTACACATTACTTTGTGGACATATCAGATCACACCAATACTTAATCACTCATCACTGTTTGCACTTGTCAACAAAGTTATTAGATCCCTTTAAGGAATGCAGTTAACCCATTCAAAACTGAAGCCTTGTAGACCATATAAATGTCGATGGGGATTACATTATCTCGCAGCCAATTAGGTAATTCACTTGATGTCAGAAATAATGGCAGCAATGCTGAATTGACATGCAAAATGCAAATAAAACATATACAGAATACCATTATAACAGTCATGTCGGGATAATAATAGAGATAAAGCTTAAAAGAACAAAACACGTTTAATAGTGTGTTGTCGTTTTTGTTTGTATGTATTTATGTATGTATCGATATATGTGTGTGCACGTATGCATGTATGTGGGTGTGCATGTATGCGTGTTTGTTTGTGTGTGTGTGTGTGTGTGTGTGTGTGTGTGTGTGTGTGTGTGTGTGTGTGTGTGTGTGTGTGTGTGTGTGTGTGTGTGTGTGTGTGTGTGTGTGTGTGTGTGTGTGTGTGTGTTGGTGTGTGTGATCAGTGGTTGGGTGGGGATGGGGTTTTTCCTTGGCTAAGGGGGGGGGGGGGGGGGTGGGTAAAGGAGCATGTTTTAGTTCCTTTTATTTTGTTAGTTACATAACCTCCATTATGTTTATTTTATGAAGTCAGGAAATTGAATATAAAGTTGATTTGTAATTGTTTATGTATGTAAGGTAACCATTTCTACTTTCGTTCAGTATAATTGTATATGTATATTTTGTTTAGTATGTATATTCAATTATTCAATTGTAAATGTTAAATAATTTGGAGGAATGAAAATCATTTTAACAAAAAAGTGTGTGTGTGTGTGTGTGTGTGTGTGTGTGTGTTGTTATAAGTGCAGGTGTATGTGTGTGCGTACGAGTACCTATGTAAAATAAAAACATGTTTACAGAGTAATCTTAGCAATTACCCTTTTTAATGAATCTCTTTATTGAATTTGACAACAATGCATTATACTCGAGCTATAAATATAAACTACCCGAATAACAATAAATCTAGCAATTTAAGTTAATCCCTGCCCTCTTATTACCCCCGTGGTTATCTTGACCTCAATCTTACCCCTCCTTCCAATCTAGGTCTCCTCACACGTCTTCGCCTACTCTAGCTACCCGTACACCGAATCTGTGGCGTAGCCTGTTTCGTTTGTTGGGGGGGGGGGGGGGGGGGGGGGGTAATAAGAGGGCATGGATTTACTACATGACGTAACAGATTGGAGCAAATTGTAAAATTACCTATTGTGTTAAAAACAAAACCTTTACACATTGACAGGTATAGTAAGGGGAAGGTGATGCAATAACACCCTTTATTATCACGTCCTGTATACGCCCCTGAACAGTAGCCGTTATGAATAATTCAAAAGGTAAATGTACACTATAGCACCTTCCTCCGTAATCCGCTTTGCATATTATTAGAGAAGTCAGCCACCTAACGGGTACGAACGCAAGCTGATCAGGGAGCGTGAACTAGACCCGGGGGTATTTCATCCTAAGATCCTAAGTTGAACTTAACACTAAGTTGGACTTAAAACTTATGTAAAGCCGTTAGTTCTTTGAAAAATCGTGGTAAATGTCCTTTTTCAAAGGGAAAAATTCAAAGCATTAATCTCGTCTATTATCAAGGAGATTTCATATTATTGATGTAAAAGTTAGGAAAACTGTACAATACTTGCTTTTGAACATATTTTATTTCATGGCTATAAATGGCTTTCCATAATCTGATAATAGTTAGGTCAATCTTAGAGTTAAGTTCAACTTAGAATCTTTGTGAACCCCCACCCCCCCCCCCCCCATGATGTAACCTGATGATATACATGTAGATGATACGACGATAGGTATCTTGTGCATGTGAGGTGGTTATATCTACAAAGCAGTGGAGGAACAACCCTGGAAACAATACAAAGACAAACAAAGAGAAAGAAAGACACGAATTACCATTTGCAAGCACGAGATGTTTCCAATGACAAACAAAGAGAAAGAAAGAAACGAATTACCATTTTGCAAGCACGAGATGTTTCCAAAGGCGCCCACACTAATTGTTGCTTGGTAATAATGTAAATCGTATCTCAACAAAACATAATATCTACCCATGCACGAAAAGAGTTCAATAAAATGCCGTGTCGGCTCAATTGCTGTGGGGATGCTCTCATGCTCGACATGTCGTATGCTCGAGACTCGATTTAAAAACAAACGAAGAAACGGAGAGAAACAAACCCGGATTAAGAAAAACAGATATCTGGATAACTTTATAAATTATATCAGTCACGAGAGGTTCCTTGCGTTACTGATATTTAAGGGCCGGTCATATTTGCGGTAGTGGACGTAGTTGAACGTAGTGGTGGCTAACGTTGTTGATCGTAGTTGAACGAAGTTAAAGGTAGTTGAACGTCCGTGATGCTAACTTGGTATTAACTCGAGGGAGCCGTGATCTTCGCTTTAATTTTGAACATGTTCAAAAGAGCGGTTCGTTAAAGGCATCCGTAGTAATAACGTACTAAACCGAAGTTCAACGTAGTCTAACGTAGTCTAACGAAGTCTAGCGTAGTCTAACGTACTTCGTTACGTACTTAAATGTACTCTTGCGTACTCTAACGTACTTTACCGTGCACAAAACCAGCATCGACAGTCTTGATCCAGACATGTTTAAGCAAAAAAATAAGACAAATTTCACGAGCGCACAATGGCCGTACCAGACCGCGGGCTGGCTGCATACTCCCCTGTGGAGTTGATAAATATACCGTATTAACGTTGTTTAGCGTAGTCTAGCGTAGTCTAGCGTAGTTGCTTCCGTAGTCAGACGTACCACTCCGTACCTGTCCGTGAGCGAGCTGCACACGTATTACCGCAGTTTAGCGTAGTGTAGCGTAGTTTATGGTACTTGAACGTACTTATCTGTACTCATCTGTGGCTCATCACCGTACCTTTACGTATTTTATCGTAGTTTAACCTAGTTTAACGTACTTACACCACGTCTGACCCACATTTAATTACCCTACGGATCACTACGTCCACTACCGTAAGTATGACCGGCCCATTAAACAGAACTTGAAGTGTTCGATGCGCTTTATCCCCTTGTTGCTCGAGAAGTTGGGTATGCAAAACAGAGAGCAATGGCCGAGGATTGACTAGAGATGGACTAAGATCGTAACTGAGAAAATATCAATACAGAATAAGATATATGACGGTGAAAATAATTATCAGACATGCCTGGTACCTTATATAAGTTACAGATAACCGAATTATAATAACCTAGAATGATACAGAAATGAAAGCACATTCACACTCAAAATAATACAGCAGTTGTATGCTGGTAAAGCGCTACATAATTTTCGGGTTTTGGGGTGATTTGGCTAACAACTCTGAATTTGGGATATTGGACCAGATCTGGATAGCTGTCGGATAATATCATCATGAATAGTCCTACATCAAGTATCATCATAAATAGTCCTACATCAATTATCATCATAAATATTGATACATCAAGTATTATCATAAATATTGATACATCAACTATCATCATAAATAGTGCCACATCAATTATCATCATAAATAGTACTACATCAAGTATCATCATAAATATTAATACATCAAGTATCATCATAAATATTAATACATCAAGTATCATCATAAATATTGATACATCAAGTATCATCATAAATAGTGCCACATCAATTATCATCATAAATATTGATACATCAAGTATCATCATAAATAGTGCCACATCAATTATCATCATAAATATTGATACATCAAGTATCATCATAAATATTGATACATCAAGTATCATCATAAATATTGATACATCAAGTATCATCATAAATAGTACAACATCAAGTATCATCAAGTATCATCATAAATATTGATACATCATCATCATAAATAGTGCTACATCTAGTATCATCATAAATATTGATACATCATCATCATAAATAGTGCTACATCAAGTATCATCATAAATATTGGATACATCAAGTATCATCATAAATATTGATACATCAAGTATCATCATAAATAGTACTACATCAAGTATCATCATAAATATTGGATACATCAAGTATCATCATAAATATTGGATACATCAAGTATCATCATAAATATTGGATACATCAAGTATCATCATAAATATTGGATACATCAAGTATCATCATAAATATTGATACATCAAGTATCATCATAAATAGTACTACATCAAGTATCATCATAAATATTAATACATCAAGTATCATCATAAATATTAATACATCAAGTATCATCATAAATATTGATACATCAAGTATCATCATAAACATTGATACATCAAGTATCATCATAAATATTGATACATCAAGTATCATCATAAATAGTACAACATCAAGTATCATCATAAATATTGATACATCAAGTATCATCATAAATATTGATACATCATCATCATAAATAGTGCTACATCAAGTATCATCATAAATATTGGATACATCAAGTATCATCATAAATATTGGATACATCAAGTATCATCATAAATATTGATACATCAAGTATCATCATAAATATTGATACATCAAGTATCATCATAAATAGTACAACATCAAGTATCATCATAAATATTGGATACATCAAGTATCATCATAAATATTGGATACATCAAGTATCATCATAAATATTGATACATCAAGTATCATCATAAATAGTACTACATCAAGTATCATCATAAATATTAATACATCAAGTATCATCATAAATATTAATACATCAAGTATCATCATAAATATTGATACATCAAGTATCATCATAAACATTGATACATCAAGTATCATCATAAATATTGATACATCAAGTATCATCATAAATATTGGATACATCAAGTATCATCATAAATATTGATACATCAAGTATCATCATAAATAGTACTACATCAAGTATCATCATAAATATTAATACATCAAGTATCATCATAAATATTAATACATCAAGTATCATCATAAATATTGATACATCAAGTATCATCCTAAACATTGATACATCAAGTATCATCATAAATATTGATACATCAAGTATCATCATAAATAGTACAACATCAAGTATCATCATAAATATTGATACATCAAGTATCATCATAAATATTGATACATCATCATCATAAATAGTGCTACATCAAGTATCATCATAAATATTGGATACATCAAGTATCATCATAAATATTGGATACATCAAGTATCATCATAAATATTGATACATCAAGTATCATCATAAATAGTACTACATCAAGTATCATCATAAATATTAATACATCAAGTATCATCATAAATATTAATACATCAAGTATCATCATAAATATTGATACATCAAGTATCATCATAAATATTGATACATCAAGTATCATTATAAATATTGATACATCAAGTATCATCATAAATATTGATACATCAAGTATCATCATAAATAGTACAACATCAAGTATCATAAATATTGATACATCAAGTATCATCATAAATATTGATACATCAAGTATCATCATAAATATTGATACATCAAGTATCATCATAAATAGTACTACATCAAGTATCATCATAAATATTAATACATCAAGTATCATCATAAATATTAATACATCAAGTATCATCATAAATATTGATACATCAAGTATCATCATAAATATTGATACATCAAGTATCATCATAAATATTGATACATCAAGCATCATCATAAATAGTACAACATCAAGTATCATAAATATTGATACATCAAGTATCATCATAAATATTGATACATCATCATCATAAATAGTGCTACATCAAGTATCATCATAAATATTGATACATCATCATCATAAATAGTGCTACATCAAGTATCATCATAAATATTGATACATCAAGTATCATCATAAATATTGGATACATCAAGTATCATCATAAATATTGGATACATCAAGTACATGAAAATTGCTACACCAATTAGGGCCGGTGGGAGTGATGTGGGCGTACTGGTGGCTAGCTGCCCGGGCCATCATGACTGACCTCGTCTAACGTATTATTTTAGTCCAGTCAATCTAACAAATATTAGGGGGTAACCTCGGCAAAATTGTAACATGGGATTTTTCTTCAAAATTTTGTTCAGGAAACTCCCCTGAACAACATACAAAAAGTCCTAAGAAATCGAAGCTGGGAAAAGTGGTTTAATTTGCATTATAAATAATGAGCTAATTTGCATAATTGTGAACTAAGGTCCAGGGGTCATTTTCTATCTAGGAATAGTACACCAGTATTTAAAACAAATATTCTAAGGTATTTTGGGGCAAGGAATCCATTTCCGGTGTTCGTTTGCAAGTGGCATATGGGCAGAACCCTGAAATCCAAGATGGCTGCTCATAATTTGCATATTTATGAATATTATTGGTTTTCAGTGGCTACAGCCTCTAATAAGCAATAATTACAAGTTTTTTTTTACAATCATGTTCTAAATGTGTATTAAAGATACTTTAGCTTAGTTGCCGCCTTGGCAACCTCTAGCAATGCATATAATTAGCATAATTCGATTATTTTCATAATTTGCATATTCCCAGAAATCAGGTAAAATTGTTGATAGTGTAAACCCAGAAGGTAAAAAAGACGAGAAATACCAATTTTCCAAGGTTTTGGGGGGCAGGAAATCCATTTATGATACCTAATTCGACGTATCACCTTGGCAAACCACATAAATCCAAGATGGCCGCCTTTGGCATTTTAAAGGAGATAATTCTATTTGCCACTTTAACGGCATTTATTTTATGAGAGTATAATGTTTTTACTGTTAGCAACCAACTACATTGAAATTCAAGTATTCTAATTGCTAATTCAAATACGAGAGTCCAAAAATTATAATATCGTTCTTACATAACCAAAAGAATGAAGTCGTGTATCATTACATGTGTGATTTGGGGAGCAGCCATTTTGGATTTAAGAAGTTTGCCATGGTGCTATATTGAAATAAGTATAAAAAATGGACTTGTTGCCCCAAAAAACCTTGGAAAAGTGGTATAACTTGTCATTTTTACTTTCCGGGTTCCCAGTATACTCAATTTAGGGGAATATGCAAATTAGGTAAATAACCCAATTATGCAAATGATATGCATTGCTAGAGGTTGCCAAGGTGGTAAATAATATGAAATATCTTCACTACATATTAAGAACATGAATGATAAATAATAATCTGGAATTATTGCTTGTAACCACTGAAAACTAATAATATTCAGAAATAAGCAAATTCAGCCATCTTGGGTTTTAGGATGTTGCCTATACAGCACATGCAAATGAGCACCGTTAATGAATTCCTTGCCCTAAATTACCCTAGAATAATCGTTTTTATCAATATTGTACTATTCCTCGATAGAAAATGACCCCTGACAACATTTCAGAAATATGCAAATTAGCTATTTTATCTTTATAATGCAAATTAAACCACTTTCCCTAGCTTCGATTTCTTAGGACTTTTATTATGTTGTTCAGGGGAGTTTCCTGAACAGAAGAATTCAGAAGAAAATTCCCATGTTGCAATTTTGCCGAGGTCAAGACCCTATATTGACTGGACTATTTACTGTGGCGCCAGAGTAGCAATTTATTTGGCCTACGATGATTTCACACAGCTATACATCCTCCATCACGGATCACTTGGTCATGTTCGTAATATCCGTGTCAGCTTCATGTAGCATCATGCGTATTGCTATAAGAAGCGTGTCATTAAACTTAAAGGGATCTAGTAACATTGTCCACATCCACAAAACGTATACTTAGAACTCTAATGGTTCTCTTATATTTAGTTGTATTTGCATTACCAATATAAGCACGGAACATGTTTCTGTTTCGAATTTCCCTTTAGTAAAACAGATATTTACGATTGAAGTGTTCAGATTTTTAATTATCCACTGGAAAGGTATAACAGTGTACAAAGTCAGTGCAATGAGTTGCGAATATCACTATGCACTTTCGCTCATTACTTGGCCATATAGTATCCATTTAACGTGAATTTTCACACATTACTTTGTGGACATATCAGATCACAACAATACACATCAACCATTCAGAACTTTTTGCACATGTCAACAAAGTTACTGGATCCCTCAATGGGCGATCTAAATTAGTTATGATTCTGGACCAGTTCAACAGTTCTGCATCCAATTTATGTTGACTACATAACTTTTACCTTCCGTTTTATTCATTGTGCATAACGGAGGAACAAGTTTTTAGAGCATATGAAACGTTCTTATACCAGCGTCAAAGATCACCCAGAAGAATGCATGTCAACCTTATGTATATAATCATCATGAAAATTGCTATATTAAGCGTGTCAAGGAGCGGTGGGAATAATTTGGGTGTTTTTCGGAGGCCTCACTTGGCCATGGTTCAACCCCCGATTATTGTATTACAATAATTAATAACATAGAGATAATAATAACAATGATAATAATAATAGACATTTATAGAGTGCAAATTGCAAAGAGCCCCAAGCGCTATTACTTTTTACCCCGGTCAACGGATACACACTTCTACCATTGTTAGGCGCACATAATGATAAGGGAACATGTTCCCATCCTTCTGGTAACCCATTATTATATACACCTGGGTAGAGACCATTAATTAATAGTGGATTAGTTGTCTTGCTGAAGGACAAACGCAACGGACAATACACTGGATTCGAACTCGGGATCCCACTCATTGGAGAGCACGTGCTCTACCAATCTTGCCACACCACGTGAGATATCTCAGACCGTGGCCTTGAAGCATTTCACCTCTCTGATCGTTCAATAAAAACATCTTAAAGGGATCTAGTAACTTTGTTGACATGTGCAAAACGTGATGAAGGGTTGATGCAATGTATATTGTTGTTATCTCATATGTCCACAGGGTATTGTGTGAAAATTTCAAGTCAAATGGACATTGCATGGCCAAGTAATGAGCGAAAATGCAAAGTGATATTCACTAACTCACTGCACTCACTTTGTACACGGTTTCAAAACTCCACCTGAGTTTTTCTTATCTGAATACTTCAATCGTACATATCTTTGTAACGAAAGGGAAATTTGAAAAACCGAAACCGGTCCCATGATTTTATTGTTAATACGAATACAACAAGGTATGAGGGAACCGCTAGAATGAGGATTTTGAGGATTTGGACAATGTTACTAAGTCCCTTTAATGCGAGGCGGCAACATATCGATTAATATTTCAACCACCTCTATCAACATTCGTGATGCATTAACCTTCGTTATTTTCAACCTAAATTGGTCGGAGCTTTCACATTTATCTTTTACCTCTTTGTTTGGCTTATATGATAACATACTCATGAAATGGGATTTGATTGTTTCAAAATTGTATTCCTAATTATGGAAATATTTATCATGTTTATTATGGAATGAATGAATAGCGTTATAGGAACGCATTTCGATTGTAGTAAAACCATTTGGCATTATAGGTGATATCATCTGACATCAATTATTTAACTTGTTCACTCAGTCAATATTTGTTTTCTATCAAACTATCACGCATCATTCAGTGTTCGGACAAAGCTTACAATGATATTGGTATATGATTAAAGTCCGAAAATCACGTTGGTAAATATATCAATAGGTTACTTTGTGACTTTAAATGGACGCCATAAGAGGGGGGGGGGGGGGGAGAACGGTTCCAGTGAATTTCCCAAATCATACTTTCTGTTATAATGGGCAGAACGAAGCCACTTCAAGAGTTTTCTTTCCACTATTTGAATCGATCAATATACAGCATTACACTTTCCGTAAACACCTTTAATTTATGTTTTACTTGCCACAAAAAGCATCTCTTATCTTGAACTATCACGGTCCATGAAATATCCACTAATGGCTTTAAAAATGACCCCCTTTTAGTGACCTTCAAACAAGGCTTGTGTTATGCCTAAAGTCGAGTGAACGAATAGAAAAGTGGGGTGGGGGCACATCGCGCATTTATGGCCACGACATTGAAGATTGGAGTGTGTAATTGAATTAGTGTTTTGCCGCTGTTTTAAGTTGGTGGAGAGGGGGGGGGGGGGGGGGATCTCGTGGAGGTCTTCTGCCCAAACAGTAACCTTAACAAAAACAAGCCCCCCCCCCCCCCCTCAAAAAAAAATTTAAAAAATACTGCCTGAAATTGATACGATCTGCCCAACAATTTAACAATCTTGCCCAAAAATGTCATATTTTGTCCAAGTTATTTTGCCCCATTAAAAAGTGTTGCTGTGCATCTTGTTCGAATAGTGCCCTTCATAAACTCTCGGTCGTGCACCCCGATCAACCCCAAATCCTCCCACATTAACCGCATCGTATAAAGCACGGTGTTTCTATCTCGATATGCTAGCCGTGGCCGCATGAACAATTCAGATTTCATGATTACAATAATTAACAAATCTAATTACCAGTCCACTGTATCTCTTACTGGGAAAGACCTGGTAAAGAGGCCGTCACATATCCAAAACGGAGCTCGCCCGACTTCTCTGCGAGCTCAAAATAAATGGGCATTTTCGCCAGGAATAGCAGGGCACCGAAACCTGCTCCCAATTCAGCGATTTTCAACCGACTCCTTTTGTTTACTGACGGGCGCAGGATGGAGTTCATATATAGGGTTCTCCCGAGCCCCGTCCAATAATATGTGACAGGGTAGATTTCTAGCGAAAAATACGCTCAACCCCCTGGCGGATTTGAAATTCGGCGACTCTCTGGCGATCCATAAGTTCGGCCGGGGACCGTTGGATTTGTGACGCAGGCTTCAGATGAACTGTGATGATTTTGTGGGAAAAGATAAAGAAGGACATATAAACCCCTCTCTTCATCTACATTTGAAATTAAATGACAGACTCTGATAATCACCACTGATGTGTTAGACCGGGCAAATTAGATTAAGGATGTGATTGAAACTTATGTTAAATTGAAGCAAGACTCTGTTGATGTATCAAGTCTAGTTAATGTTATAATTTACACTGCCATTATTCGAAGAGACCGGCCAGGGATGAACGTATAATTTTGGAAGAAAATACAAATGTAAAGCGACACCTCCTTAAAATCCCTATCCCATCTTAAAGTGGCATATACTTCTTGATGTTCGAGACTCTATATGAGTTAAGAGTGTTAGGATGTGCTTGGAAATGATGTTAATTTTAGGTAAGATTCCGTTATGAATCATATCTGGTTAGAGAATTTAGCCTGCAATTAGACGGACAAATTAGAGAGCCAAAGAATTCATGGCAGAAAAGAAAGGAAATATTTTATGTCCGCTCCTCAAATTCTCTCATATAACCGTCTACTGTTGTACTACACTGAGTCAGACTGATATAACCTAGTTATATGACTTGGGCATCACGCTATTAATATACAGCCCCTCAAACATTGCAAAACATAATACAAACATAAGGGGACAAAGTGTTAAAATATAAAACAACTAGACACTATTGAAAAGTTTAAAAATACCCTTATTTTTGAAATAACATCAATATATATTTTGTTTCTTTTATTGTCACTTGTGTTAGAATTCTTTCTTCTTTTCCGTCTCTTATCTTTCTCTGTATTCATCCTATCCCCTGCTTACATGCTTCCTTCTTATGCGCATAGAGACCCTAAACCTATAGTTGTGATATGCGCTATATACTGTAAGAACTGTTTATTATTATTATTATTATTATACCGGTGATCAACGAACTGTCAATTATATTTCATGAAAGGAAGCAGGTATAATAGCAGTAACGAAGTAAAATACAAATACAAACCTGCTGATCTAATACAATTCTATTAGCAGGGTGGAAAAAACAACCAGCTGTAAGTGTGTTTAGTTGATTCAGAGAAAGTAACACAAGATTCCTTTACATTCAATTATACATATGGATTGTTTGTCCTCCTTTTCTTAAAGGATAGAGCCCTCAAACCGTCTTTAAATATGTGGATGTTATATAGGCGATAGCACGGATTAAATTATTCTATAGCGAAAGAGGAATCGGGGCTGTGTCGGTTACCATAATTATGCATTGAGGTGCCGGTTAACGTATTCATGAACAAAATTATTCCTTCTTGATTAACACGGAATCAAGGACGTGCGTGCGACTTACACTATTCATGAGGCGAATAGCATTCGATCAAACGAGGATGAATGATTGCATTTAACATGTTTAAAGGTATGGTGACAAGAAAACTGCCTCAAAATTGGGTTTTACTGTATCTAAGGTAGATTTTCATGAAGATTACTAATACAACCATATTTTCCTCGTGGGAAAATCCGGTAAAATAAAAAAATCAACTTGTAAATTCACTTTCGGAACCCCCGTAAAAAAACTGAGTCCCGGGCGAACAAAAAATGACGTCATCTTTGTGACGTCACCTGCAGGCAATCGCAGTTTAGCTCGGTCATAGACGTACACGCTGAGTGCAATACTCACGTTGACACAGAGATATTATTTCCATTTGTTTCAATATTTGCAAACATTTGTTCAGGTTTATATCATGGACGATATACACTCAGATGTGTAGCTATGACAATGACAATGAATTTTATGACAATGAATTTTATTCTCAATAACGGCCCCTCACGGGGGCATGGGAGAAATATAACAAGTGTATATATACATATATCAAGTATAAACATGATAAAAAACAAACAAAATCTTTGGCAACAACTTTTAACTAGCACACACTAAGAAAACTTAGCCATAATAATACTACAAAATCTTGATAAATTTTTTAACTGTTTAATATTTCTAACATTAAATAACTGGTACATCTTATATACATTTGGCCTCTTGAAATAATGACCTTTAACTAGCTGCTTCCGATCATTCTGAAATGCAGGGCACACTAAGACATAATGAAATTCATCCCCCTGATCTTTTAAGGAACACAAGCTGCAAATCTGCAACTCTTGCTCAGGCAAGTAGCGACCATTTGCTATTGGGAGTTTATGGTTTCCACACCGAAATCTAGACAAAGTTATCCTATCTTTAACATCCAACTGCACTAATATTTTTCAAAACCAACCACACTTTTAAAGATCCTATAATTTATACACAAACGATTCCTATTAACCTCGTCATTCCAATTTTGCTTATACATATCAGCTAACCTCAATTTCAAAGACAATTTCACCCAATCAATATTCAATGGAACATCAACAGTCCAGATGTTTGACATTCCACACCTATCCAAAATATGTTTTATATGTTTAATCCACCTCGACTCAAAATCACCCTTATCATACAACTTACGCAGCAACTTACAAACAATGTAAGATAACTTTGACCTTTTCCCCTGAACAATTCTAGCCCAGTAGCTAACCATACGCGACTCTACAGTACTTCTCAAATCAGACCTACCAAGTTCTCCATAAACCATACAATTAGCAGTACCACGATTAACTCTAAGCAAACTTTTAAGAAATTTCTTATGAAACATTTCAATGCAATCAAGTTTCTGAAACCCCCAAACCTCGCAACCATATAATAAAATTGGTACTACAAGCTGATCAAATAACTCACATTGAATATCCAAAGGCAAACACAATTTCCTTGCCTTACTAATTAAACAATATAATGCTCTCCTTGCCTGATTCACCTGTTTAACTATAGCTTTATTAAATAAACCATTAAAACTAAAGGTTGTCCCAAGATAAACATAATCAGGAACTACTTCCACTTCGCTCTCACCAAACATAAAGGCAGGAAATTTACGAACTTTTCCGCGAGAAAAAAAATCATAATTTTTGTCTTAGTAACATTGACAGTTAATTTCCAAAGTTCACAATACTGATGAACTGCACATAACGCAGCTTGTAACTCTACAGCTGACTCAGCCATCACAATAGTATCATCAGCATAAAGTAAAGCATACAACCTTAAAAATACCTCTACATCGTCATCACTAAGGTTTTCCCTTATCTCAGTAGAACACATATTCAGACCCTTATAATGCCTACTTATAAAATATTCAAAATCATTAAGATATATCGCGAACAAAAGAGGAGACAAATTTTCTCCTTGTCGGACACCTATATTACACAGAAAGAAATCTGACAGGTTATGTCCTACCTTAACACATGACTTAGCACTTTCATACATATTATACACTACACGTATAACATTACCATTAATACCACTAGCAATTAACTTTGACCATAAACTGGCCCTATCAACCAAATCAAAAGCCTTTTTATAATCTATGAAGGCACAATAAATCCTCTTTAATACCACGATGCAAGTATAAATCAATCAAACCATGCAATGTAAAAATATGATCTAAAGTACTATAGCCACTCCTGAATCCAGCCTGTTCATCTCCCATTAAACCAACACAATCCAAATATTCAGTAAGTCTTGCATTAATACAGGCAGTAAATAGTTTACCTACTAAGTAAAGCTGCATCCTGCTACAATTCATTTCTTCGCAATTCTTAAGCATTTTCAGTAAAACCTCAATTTACAAGCAAAAACGAGTTTGTTTTACAAGCAAGTCATAGGCTCTGCATGTAAACAATGCACATTCCTCCGCGTTGCGGTCTGCATGTGATGTCATGAATCGGGTGACAAGTGCGCACATTCCCGCTCTGCTATAAATTACTTTTTTTAGGAGCATGGAACGCCGATGCGAAATAAAGCAAAAAAGTTGCATGAAATTTACCTTTTTTCCCCAACTTAAGGATTTCTTTGAAAAAAAGAGTGTGGTATATCAATAAAGGCACATATTTAAAGCTATAAACCTGAATCAAAGCCGGGATTTCCCCCCTCCTTTAATGTTCGTGCTTCACGTACAAGGAAATTATGCTGAGGGGTGTAAAGGATACCATTGTGTACGTGTAAAAGCACACAGTATGACCGCATTGCCCGCAATCACGAATGAAAATTATCCATGTCCGCGAGTAAATGCAGAGCTTAATTCCAGAAGGCGCTAAATTATCCACTTTATTAACTTGAGAGGAAATTGCACTAATTTTGTTTCTTCGACATCGTACACAGTTCTATCATGGGAAAATGACCAATATTTGTTCGATATTTCATTCTCGATTGCGTATTTTGTCTTAAAATTTTGATTAATAAGCTAGCTGCGTAGATTATCACACTTATCGTCATTATAAACTCAATTTTGATAGAAAGTGGTTTTAGCGCCTTTTGGAATTAAACTCTTCAAATATTGATTGGACTTCATTGACGTTTTGTGGCAACATTCGATCGGTTGAGTGATACTTTCAACATGCAAGTAGAAGGCGGCAATATTATGTAATCGATACGAGTTTTAAAGACAACTTGGACCCCGATACAATTCACTGACTGCAACATTTGCGCGATATCTGGATATTGTACAGAAGCTGTGCTGCCCCATATAACGTCAGAAGAAGAAGATATGGTTGTTCTTTTTGCAGGCATCTTTAGGTTTAGTAAACCATTCCATGAGCCACATAGATGCCACGTACATCAAGTTGGCGACATTTTAAAGTTCACATTCATACAAAATCTGAACGATGAAAACGATGCAACTTTTTAGTCCAACTCTCAGGTCAATTTCCTTTGAATGTATGCATCATGGAATGGATTATGTGTATCCGTTTACCGAGTTAAAAAGGACAAGTCACCCTGTATCATCACAAATCTGAATGCACAAAGATTTTACTTAAGCTGCATAATTGTTAAATTTGGTCTGTGAACATCACATACAAACACAACGTAACACTCCACATACGACTTCAATGTGCTTTCTTTCAGGTTTTCTAATCGTATGTAATTGTATTTTGTGTTTATCTTAAATACGTTTTATATGACAAATGGAATAACATCAATTTAATGGAATTGAATTGAAATGAAGGGTCTGCAGTTCCTCCACACTAATTAAATGATCATTACGATCGTTTATTATTTCAAGTTCAAAAAATTAATATATTAAGTCCAATGAAATGTAACTTCAAGTCCTTATCTTCTCAGACTAGCTGTAAATTGTATGTTCTTCCATATCAAACAATTATCTCGCAACTTAAAAAAAAAACATGAAGGACGACAGTATCTTTAAAGCCACATGAGAGTTGTGTGAAGCCCACGGTACACCCGATCCGATTCTCGGTCCCACGAACAACTGCGTATAGGTCATCAGTCTGTAAAATCTTGTTTGCATTTTGTTTTGTTTTTAATCAGATTTTCTTATTGAAACGGCAGTGTAAAGTAGCGAGATTGACCCAATTAATATGTATTTACAGAATGTGTCCTTTCCCCAAACAGTCATCAATGCATTTGGGTTTGAATACGTAATGTTGTATGGAATAAAGTATGTCCACATATTAACGTGCAAGGGCAAATTTAAAAAGTGAAAATTAACAAAATGTATTTATGCTTTTTCCTGCCAAAATTGAAACGGGGCTTTAACCACACTCCTGGCCGATTCATATAGAAGCCATCAAAAAACTAAATTTAGATCGACATGAAAAATGGTGCCTCTTAACATTTTGAATTAACGGTTCACGAATCGCATCTGACACGTCTGCAACAGGGGAAGTTATATGATTGATCACAAAATGCATTAATATTGAACATAATGGAATCGCAATACTTAATAGCATACATCAACGCTGCGAGATCGGGGATGCAATGAAACATGGGCGTAAAAGGACACTATTTTCTTCCCAAGGGGTTGAGTTAGTTTGTTCGAATAACATCCTTTATATATCTCCAACTACATTAGAGTCCACTTATTTTGCCTGAAAATTAGCTTATATTTACCCTCGATTGGAATATTAAAAACAACGGCATATGTTCGCTATCAGAAGATTTACTATACCCTTACAAATATATTATACAGTAAACGATTGTGTATATAATGTAATCATGATTAACTAACGATCATCAATATTTTATTATATGCATCTGTTAAGGTAGGTACTTTTGCGATTCGGGCACATAGACATTAATGAAAACTTTGTTAAAGTTATGTTTATAAAACGTCAACAATTATTTATGTCTATGCATCATATAACACTTTGCAATATTTATTCGGAGTGAATTCTGGTCATGAAATAAAACAATAAAATCATAAGTATAAGATATTTTTAGTTTTACTCCAGAATATATAACCTTTGATTGTTGAATACAGTTACCCCGGCCAAATGTTTACAATACCATGGCTTGAAATAAGTGTACATTATTTGGCTTTCTCGATTGTTCTTCACTATGTACAGAATAAAGAGCTGAAATACTGGAACTTGCAATGAACATTATATTTATATAAAGTAGAAATAATTCTCATTTAAAGGAGGGGTGCAATCCCGGCTTTGATTCAGGTTTATAGCTTTAAATATGTGCCTTTATTGATATACCACACTCTTTTTTTCAAAGAAATCCTTAAGTTGGAAAAAAAAGGTAAATTTCATGCAACTTTTTTGCTTTATTACGCATCGGCGTTCCATGCTCCTAAAAAAAGTCATTTATAGCAGAGCGGAAATGTGCGCACGTGTCACCCGATTCATGACATCACTTGCAGACCGCAACGCGGAGGAATGTGCATTGTTTACATGCAGAGCCTATGACTTGCTTGTAAAACAAACTCGTTTTTGCTTGTAAATTGAGGTTTTACTGAAAATGCTTAAGAATTGCTAAGAAATGAATTGTAGCAGGATGCAGCTACACATCTGAGTGTATATCGTCCCATGATATAAACCTGAACAAATGTTTGCAAATATTGAAACAAATGGAAATAATATCTCTGTGTCAACGTGAGTATTGTACTCAGCGTGTACGTCTATGACCGAGCTAAACTGCGATTGCCTGCCGGTGACGTCACAAAGATGACGTCATTTTTTGTTCGCCCGGGACTCAGTTTTTTTACGGGGGTTCCGAAAGAGAATTTACAAGTTGATTTTTTTATTTTACCGGGTTTTCCCACGAGGAAAATATGTTTGTATTAGTAATCTTCATGAAAATCTACCTTAGATACAGTAAAACCCAATTTTGAGGCAGTTTTCTTGTCACCATACCTTTAAGAGAAGCGGCCATCGGATAAATTAAACGGCGTGTTTCAATCATAATGATGTATTTTATCTTGTTTGGCACAAACAAATAATAATAACAAAAACAATAATAACTGTCCATTTTTCATATAGCGCTTTATTATAGTTAAGTCTCAAAGCACTCGGAGCATTATTACCTTGGCTCGTGACTTTGATTGTTTTATTTTTCTAATGAATATTATTCATATTCAACATGTTGGTTGTCAATTACAGCCACCGTATGCGATTTGACCAGAACTGACCTTTCCGACGTCACGATCGATAGAAAGGGAGGTAAATATTTGTCTTATGAACAATGGTTAAAAGGATTCTAAGTGCCAATAGAGTTCAGTTCTCACGATAACATTGATGATATTGTGTGCATCTATATAAGGAAAGAATGGTCGACAGAGATGCGTGGCCATGGTCAAACCAGATAAGGTTGGGCGGGGTTGGGGTGGTGTGATGAAGGGGAGGGGAAAAGGCGTTTGTGTGTGTGTGTGTGTGTGTGTGTGTGTGTGTGTGTGTGTGTGTGTGTGGGTGTGTGTGTGTGTGTGTGTGTGTGTGTGTGTGTGTGTGTGTGTGTGTGTGTGTGTGTGTGTGTGTGTGTGTGTGTGTGTGTGTGTGTGTGTGTGTGTGTGTGTGTGTATGTACGTGTACGTGAATCCCACACCTTTATGACCCTCAGCCCCCTCCCCCTCCCCAGTAAGCTACACCACATAATCAATACAAACAGAAGAATAAAACATTTAAGAACAAATGCATAAAATAATGGAAATGCCAAACGCTGATCATCAATACTAGGAAATACAGCTTTCTTCAAAGTTATGCTATTGATTGTAATTTCAAAACAGGTGGTTTCCCAAATACTTATGATTCTTACATGTATCTTTTAAATATCAATAAATTGAAGGCCAACCACTCTCGTGTCTGTGCGGGCAATTTCCCCACGGGAGATTGGGTAACGAAGGTAACGAAATGTAAGCTGATTCTGCCCCAAAATTAGCTATTTTTGCCAGACTACAGTATTATATCAGAGGTTTTGCTCGCGTATGTAGGGGGTTTGCTAATCCTATTATGATGGTTTCACCCAAAGGCGATTTTTGCCATATGTGTGTGTGCAAAACTCCTGGCAGGGATACCCCATCTGTAAATAATAAAGGAAACATGCATGTACAGTATAATGAGGCAACAAGCTACAGTTACTTTATATCTACCGAAGATTTCAATTACTACAATATAACGATCAAACGATTATATAACGCAATGGTCAAATTGATTTAATGATAATGACATTAATACTTTTGTTTATATAATAATTTTCATAATTACTATTATTGATATGAATTATTAATATCATTTGAATTTAATTATTTACACCTTACCATTATTACAATTACAGTAAGTAGTATGTTCATTAAAAAAGATAGATAGATGGACAGATCGATGAATATATATCCCGATAGTTCTACTAAAGTTACACTATTGTTTTGTATTATTATGTATTGCAATGTGGAGGAGATGGCCAATATGAGATGGCCAATATGACTTATATAGAAGCTTTTAGCCCTAGGTATTGATTGTACTATGTTTGTTGCCCATTATCATCACCTCTACTACGCATATCATGCAAAGAAATAAGAGCATTATAATACGCAACAGCAGAAGGGGGCATTAAATACAATTATATCATTAAATTGTCTATAAAAACACAGCTGCTCATATAAAAAGTAAAGCGAGAAAGTTCCTTTAATCACCTTTACAATCTTGATGTATAAGATGATTCCAGTCTCCATGGTAACCGTGAAATTACCGACAAAGAGGGAAAGAAACTTCGGAAAGCACATGGTAGGCTTGATTAACTTCACACGTCGTTGTCATTTATCATATTCTTTTTTTTTAACGAATAATTATAATAATATGATAACCTTTCCATTCTCCACGAGTAATTTTGTATTCTTTTTATATTTATTCAAGTCGAGAGATAAAACAAAAGTCGAATAAATTGATGTATAATGAAGGGTCATACCGCATCGTGTGTAAGAAATTGGCTAAGGGAAAAAATAAAGAGTGGAATATAATTGTACCTAGAAGTAGGGCTGATTTTTTTCTTTCAGGTCAACTTGAAACAAATTATATTATGCTTATCTGATAAAGTAGAGAGTTATTCAACAGTCGTCAGCTACGTGCGTTGTATTCATCAAGATGTCACGAATTGAAAAAATTATGCAATTCTAATTTTACATAATTATACTTTAAAAGAGCTGACATTAAGTCGATTTGATTTTGTTCAAACGTGTTGTTGTTCTTGTTGTTATCATTAACAATATTTGTATACTACTTATATTACTATTCTACTACTACTACTACTACTACTACTACTACTACTACTACTACTACTACTACTATACTACTACTACTACTACTACTACTACTACTACTACTACTACTACTACTACTACTACTACTACTACTACTACTACTACTACTACTACTACTACTACTACTACTACTACTACTACTACTACTACTACTACCTCTGTATACAGTGAGGGACTCGCAATGTTAGTATTTGTGGGCCTTGTGGATATTGTGTATTGTGGATATTTGCCACCACCACCAACTCCCCCTTCTCCCACATCCTACCCCTCTCCCCTCCCCCTGCACACAAAGTCTAGGCAGCTGGCCTTGGTTACGGCACAACTTAAAGGGATCTTACTTAGAACGCTAGTAGTTAATTCATACCTTATTGTATTCGTGGTATGGAACCGGTTTCGGTTTTTCGAATTTCCCTTTTCGTTAAATATCCACTTTGATTGAAGTATTAGGACTTTTAATTATCCATTGGAAAGTTAAAACTGTGTACAAAGTCGGTGAAATGAGTTAGCGAATATCAGTTTGCATTTTAACTTGACATTTTCACACATTGCAGGGGAAACATCAGATCACAAACAGACACATTTCAGCAACCATCACTTTGTGCACATGGAAACAAAGTTACTAGATCCCTTTAACCATTGTCACGTGGCAAACACGCACCAAACGATTGCATCTTCCATCCCCCGTGACTTGGCTATCGATTGACCACCTGTCACGTATCGCTCCTAAATGAGTCAGTTAAGCCCGGCGCAGACAGAGCCGACTCGATCCGACCCGACTGAAAGCCACAGTCGGTCCAATTCAGTCGCGTCCAATTCAACATGCTGAATCGGGCCCGATCGGGTTCTGATCGAGTCGTGAGGCACCGCACACTGAGCCGATCCGACTGAAAACCAGTCGGATTGGGTTGAGTCGACTCTGTCTGCGCCGGGCTTTAGTCAGTCATGTTAAGCCCGGCGCAGACATGCTTAGTAATCGCTTACTAATTGTTATGTATGCGCGGGTCACGTAGCTAGCGCGGGTCACATAGGGGTCACGCATAGCGCTGTGGCACTCCTTGGAATCCGTGAGCGAACTTTCTCGACGGGTGAATATACGTATACTGCACAATTAACCATTGGACGATGGTTTATTAGATTTAGGTCTATAACTCCACGAAAAAGAGATTTCAAGCCCTAATTTGTTCAGGCATGCTATTAAATGACATTTTCTTTCATATAAGACAATAACCTCGCAACTTTTGAAATTTGGCTTGCAAAAGAGGGGCTGTAACTGGACTCAACGATATCCAAATTGTATGTGTTCCACTTTCGCAGGCCAGGTCAAGTGGTAGACTTTAGTCAAGACCTTTACGCTTTTAGCTGTGCGTCTCAATTATAGGCATACTTCATGTCAGGTATTATAATTAAACCATTATATAATATAATAAAAGCACGTTGTGATATTGGCAGCTACAAGTCCACGTATAACCAATTACCAGCTATATAAGGCCTAGACTAAAGACTAATCAAGTGGGTCAGACTCTAAAATCCTGTCGTCTCACATTTCATGCTGATAATCTCGTATGATCTCGTACACTCATCTTCTCGCCCCGATTCACCTAAATCTTCCTAATGACAGTTCACTTCACATTGGGTGCCGTCATTATTATGATGCGGAGTCAGTAAGTGGGGTGCAACCCACCCACCCCCTACTTTCCCCCTCTAAGGTTAATCGAAAATTCTTACTCACACTCGGGGGAATATAATCACATTTTTGCAGTGAGATTGTTTTTGGCGGGAAATGCAATAGGAAGCCTGACCGTTATTCGGACAGTAGGTGACACCCCGACCTCGATCCCCCCGGTCTTCGGGGCATAGAGTCACGATGACCCGTGTGCACGTTCGCGTTTATGTTGACCCGTGCACTCACCCGCTCGCCTAGCTGCTATTGTATGCCCATGAGACTACTCTGGAAGAACGTATGAAATATGAAATCTATAAGCGATCAAGGTGATTGCAATCTAAAAGGATATTTTATTTTATTTTCTCCGATCATTCTTTTGTATGAAATCAAGGAGTTTGGTTGTTGTTTTTTTTTTTAATGCATGATCAGCTGCGTTTAGAAACGTGCCATTTGATATTAAACAAATATTATTAATTCTAAACTAACACGTTTCACAGTTAAAAATCGTTCATTATGGACTAAATAACAGAGAAGAATACACTTATATAGTCGCCCCATTTTATGTTAGCATGCATGAGATGGTAGATTTGATTGTAAATCCGCCCTTTTGTATAATTATGGAGTAAAGAGAGTGAACTCACGAACAGCGCGGCCTAGCCTCTATCAACCCAGACAGGGGACAACGTTTCCCCCATGAAGCGAGTCTGAGCAAAAATAAAATATGAACGTATTGCATTCTGCGAATATTTGGCTTCTCCTATGGCTACATTGCTTAACTGTGTTAAGTTCATTCTTTTGTTTTCGACACGATCCATACAATCATCTTTTGAATGTAAATTTACCAGATGAGTTCATGAGAACGACGATGATGATAGAAAATGATATCTAGAGATAGGCCTGGAGTGGAATCTGTAGGGGGAACAGGAATAAGAAGGGAGAGGGTGGAGAGTGAAGCGAGAAGATGTTTACCCAATGTATCATAGGCTGTGTTTCATACACGATAGGGAATGGTGTGCTTGCGTATAATAGGGAGAGGAATTTCTGATTTACCAAGAAATTAGCAGATTTTTGCCCCCCCCCCCCCGAATAATCATTTTTTTTCTATCGAATATTGGGTGTTTTCTTTGAATGTGTTGTATTTTTGTTTTAACTCTCGGGACGGAGCGGGTGGGGACTGGGGCTAACTCTATCTTTATCTAGCCCTGCACCTCAAACGTTCGAGTGGGAAGTGCTTACTATGTCCAAAACAAAATATTATATCTAAGGAAGATCTTAACCTATTGTTTATAGAATCTGGCTGATAGCCATGTGACAATTGTACTTTGTATCTTAAGGGGAATAGGATTGAAATCTATATTTGCATGGTCTAGATTCCCTTGGACTTGGACATTTGGACATTAAATAACAAGATCGTAATGTAAGATATCAAACTAATGTCGACATGGTTGCTATCATGACATGGTTGCTATCAACCCTAATATTAAGGGCAGAGGGACCATTATACCACCCTCCGCAATTTGCCCGATTGCTCTAAAAACGCGTGAAGGTGACGCCCCGCCGCTTCGTGACCCTTTTCCAGACTTGCGCAACTTAAAAAAAAAAAGAATTGCGAAAATCGGACCTACCGTTACTAAGTCACGTAATCTTTTGTCTTCGCATGTCAGCCCGAAAATTGCAAATTTTTCGTGATTTGTGTAAAAATGTGTACAAAACATGTGGAAATGTAATTTTTTTCTAAAAAAGCGATAAAAAAAAAACATTGGTTATTTGGTCTTGTTTTCATTCAAGGTGTTTGTTTTAGGGCTCTAAATAGTTGAATTATTATAGTTCGTAATAAAAACACAATAAAATACATAAGTTAAAAACAAAGACATATATAAGAAATTATTAAAACAATATAAACATAGCAAACATTCGTATCGAGTTGACGTATGTGGTTTGTGGTTAAATATTTTTAGTTCGGAAGTTCGGGATTCTAGATTTCGAGTTATTCTGGGGGCTACCAACAAAAGGAAGCCGTCATTGCCCAACACTGAGGTGTGTAGGTGAATATATGATGTGACTTGCTTTAATATACACATGGGACGTAATTTAAAATGTGAATAGCGTCATTTCCGATGAACGGGTAGTTCAGATCCTGAACTGCATGTATACCCTGTTTTAACACGATATCTGCGCAACATCATCGATTTTTGCCAACAGATTCACCGGACGTCGTGCGATAAATGGGGGACTAGTCCAGAAACCTAGACTAATGAACGGGGTTTAAACTGTATGATCTCTCCTACCAAGTGCCAAGGAAACATGTGAGAAGGCACTTTAACCGTCTGAGCGTTAAATGTAATTTCTTTCTTTCACTTGACCCGGTCATTTAAACAATTTGTATGGCTAAGTTTAATTCCTTCGTTTATCTTCAATTAATAGAAATTAAGTTCAGCTTTAGGTGAGAAGTCTTCGTATATATTATCTATACAATACATTCACAACTTACCAGCAATTGTGTGCATGAAATAACACATCCATAGATCTAATTATGTGGCGACCGTATAGAGTACAGAAGCCATGACGTCATAAAAATCTTTTTTTAGAATTTTCAAATTTGAACTTCATTTTCAGAAAGAGCATAACAAATCATGCCTAAATACCGAAAAGCAATTGAATATGTGAAGTATTGGCTGAGATATGCCCATCCTAATGAATTTTACTTCAATGGGCGATCAGTGTTATAATGCACTGGTTCATAAAGTTATGAACCAGAGCACTATAACACTGATTGCCTATTGACAACAAAAATCATTCGGATGGGCATATCTCAGCCAATACTTAACATATTCATTTGATTTTTGGTATTTGGACATTATGTGTTATGCTCTTTCTGAAAATGAAGTTCAAACTTGAAACTCTAAAAAAGAGATGTTAATGACGTCATAGATGACATCACACTTCACCACTCTATAGGGTTAACACACATCGGATTTTGATATTATGACAAAACACAATGATGGCTTGGTAATAAATTTGAGAAACGACATAAAACTCGCTTGACGTACGCTGGGGCGTCTGTTTAAGAAATAAAATGATACAAGTTACGATTCGCATGAGACTCTTTTGACAGCTAGGGACAGCATTAGATAGCCATATATAATGTATATCATACCCTAGATCTATACCTAGACCCATATTTCTTTACAACACGATGCGCTTGGTTTATATCATCTCCGGCCTTTGAAGGCCTTATACAGACGTTTGTCTTAACAAATCACAAAGAATACAGTACATTGCAATGTTGTAGTTTTTCTTTTGTTTTGTTTTTAGTTCAGCTGCTAGTTATCGCAAGACATACTTACTGACGATGGACGCATCAAAATATCTCCATATATCATACCCTGGACGTAATCCAGGGGATTTGGCACCATGCCAATGCAAACAATACTTTATAAGAAAAAAGGGACAATTGCACGTGGCAAGGACGTTAAGCAAACATTATCAACTTTTTAAAAATATATATCATAATATGAAGAGCTTAATTCCAAAAGGCGCTAAATCCACCCTTTCTACTTTGGAGGAAAACAGGTTTCTTTGTCCAACTTTGTACACATGCCTGTGGAATATGAAAATGGAATGTTCCATATTTGTCTTTTAATTGCGTAATTTGTCCTAACATTTAGATTTCTAGATAGCTACGTAGCTCATTAATGTACTGATATCATTAACTCAATTTTTATGGAAAGGGGATTAAGCGCGTTTTGGAACTAAGCTCTTTATATAAAAAAATTAAAAATAATAATAATAATAATAATATAAGGTTCGATTTATATAGCGCCTAATATGATACAATATCAACTCTAAGTGCTTTACACTATTAATAAACAGTCTCAAAACAAGTTTGTCTCAATAAAAGAAACTGACTAAGAGGAATCATCAGTGAGAGTAACGAGCAAATTTTGTCAAGAAATACGAACGTTATTGTAATCGTATTTGGTGTATAAATAAGTACTCCACTCAGAATAGACCGCTTCGGTAATGTATGCAAATAATATGCGTATGACGTCAGACTCCCCGTCGGCAAGCTTAACAGTAACTAAGTCCGAGAAGCTAGTACATTACCGAAGCGGTCTATTGCGACCACTCTTCACGTCGCCGCGGCCATGCACTATAACTATGTTATAGTACATGGCATGTACTATACCGGATTAAGCATCGGTAATCAACCAATAGGAATGCTCAATTTCCCTTCATTATGACGTCATCATCTTATATAATATAATAGGTCACATATTATGTTAAAACTCGTTTAATTAACCAAAATTGATTGAAATAAAAACATATTTATTGTTGGTATTGTGCCTTGAAAGTGAATTGTTGTCCACGTTTGACATCACGGCTGTCGGTGATTACGCGAAAAGTGGCAATTTAAAACATATTTCTAATGTCATTTGTCTTGTTTTATCGAAAGCAGCTCGTTTCTAATTATTTCTTAGGACCTTTAATTTGTATTAAGACGGAGATCTATAACCAACATTGGTCTGTTGATTGGGGTTAATTGGAAAATTGTCCAGGCTCCCGAATGAGAACGATGTAATTTCAGAAAAGAGGGCATAGCAAAAAAACAAATCCCGCTAAAATTGCTTGGTCCCCTCCTTCCTAAGTTACAACATTTCATATTGCATATCTGTATCGTTTTAGTTTAAAGTATCGGTTTATGTAGATTGCGAAAATATCAAGTATCCCTGCAAAGCCCCTATTAAATCCAACTACCATATTTAGTTCAATTATATTTTGCATCAATCAACCCATTTGATTGTCTCCTCATATTATATATGTCGTAGAGACAAGTGGCGGATGCAGTTGTGTTAAGATGACACCCAAGTGTCTGTTATTCATATAAAACATGATTAAATAAAAGGATCAAATTATAACAAACTCTTTAAAGGGGTAGTTCAGTTTTGGTATAGAGGGCGCTGCACGAAATAATATGTTTGTGCAATAATGAAAAACTGAGTGTAAAATTTGAAAGAGCATACAATTTGAATGACAGAATAAACTTTATTTGATCAAAATCGGTTCAGAAACGGCTGAAATATCAATAAATATATCCAATCGGAATAAATCTGGGGCCCAGATTTATTCGATGATTTAAAATGCTTTCACACAAATTTTCAAAAGAGGTTTTTAAATAGTTGTTGATGATCTCTCTATTTAATCATTATTTCAACAAAACATCACATGCATACTTTTGTATTAAAATGGTTGAAATCAATGCTTTTTTAGAGAGCGCCCTCTTGTGATTTAAATGCTCTTTTTGAATGATAACAGGCTTTTTACTTAGTCGTTTGTAATTTTCTATACCTTTCGAGCATGGTGGAGTTATCATTATTAGTTTGTATAAATTTTATTGTGCAGGTTTTGGTTACTAAAGCTCAGCATTACCAAAACTGTACTACCCCTTTAACCATCTGAGTGTCAAATGAAATTGGAAGAAGCGCTGGATTATATCCTTGAGATAATTTTACATGAAAAGCCTAACCCCACCCCTACATTTGCAATGAACAGAAGCTTGTATTCTTTATGACATTGTGAGAAGTATAAATTAACTAAACATCTTGCAGTGCGGTGGAGTGGGGCTGCACGGATGAAGATCCGACCCTTGTGAATGAGACTGCCATCGCAGCAATCGCACGGTCGATGGAAGGATTTAATTTAGAAACTTTAATCTTTGATCTGAGGTGACACAAACGAACGAACAAAACGATACGTCCAATCCTAAATGAGTATTGTGACTAGAGACGACCATGACACTCAGATGGTTAATAATGATTGCTGGAGGATGTAGGCAGATTGGTTTGGAAGCGCGCCTCACAATCGATATATTGTGGGTTCGAGTTCCTCTTCACCCTCCAGCAAGACGTTTAAATTCCGGACATTGCACTCTCAAAATTGTTAAGCAGCTGATTTGGAACTTTTCCGATGTTGTGGTAGAATAAGATGTAGCAAATGTGGGCAATGCAATAATTTGACCTTCCAGTACATACATTATTACCCCCTCGCTGCCACCCCCTTTTTCTGGGGAGGGGGTGGTAAGATAAAGACAATTTTACCGTAATGTCAATCTTTGGATTTGGCAGTCTCAATGATCAGCGACTATCACGCGAGCAGTGAAAGCCGGAAAGTTCTGTAACAGTTGCTGCTGTAGTTGTTATTTGATGGCAATCACTCAAAAATTACTTTTGTTGCCTCTTTAATTACGTTTTATTATGTTTCATTTCTAATCAAATTAAAAAGCATTTTTTAAATCTTCTTTTTATATCTTTCGTTAAGTGTTGAAGTCACCTATGTATACGTGTACAGGTAGCGACCAATCAGGAGGCGCGTTTTGAAAGCACCGTAGCTTATTCTCAGCGATTCCTGCTAGCTCTCGACGGTATCGTGCAAAAACGCTGCGTTGTCGTCGCGATATGTTGGTGGTCTCGTAAGAGTTCATTAATGTGTGTCGTGCGTACAAGGTTGGCGGATTTTTTTAAGAGCCATTTGGTCACGAACAGTATTAAAGGTTGTGTCGATTCGGCTTATAAATCGTGGCGAGTCTTGTTAGTGGGAAACGGCCTAAACTCTAAAGTATTGCTTCCCTACTTAGTCGAGAAATTAAATTTCATTATTACATCATTTGCATCGTAGGTTTAGTATGTTCTACCCCATGAGAATCAATTCCTACCCCTCTTTGCCTACACATGCACCCCCCCCCCCCCCCCTCCCCGGCATGTCTGAACTTGGCTATGCCGTTGAGCATTACCGTTATGGGGGCGATGCCTGATATTAACCTTTCTAGCATTCAATATCTTCCTCTAGCTTGAGGCTCGCAATAATCTTCGATAAGTCTCCTAATCTCATCCCTCGCAGGGTTACATTAAAGTGTTCATGCCACACGATACTCCCATGCTTATTGAGGAAATAGGGGGCAGCAAAAAGGAGTGTCAGGGGCGTAGCTAGATTCAATCCATACGGGGGGGGGGGGGGCAGTGGCGTAGCTCCGGGGTGCTGGGGATGGGGGGGGGGGGGGGGGTTGTAGGGGGTGGTGGTATATATCGTGCTCAGGTGGATACATGTTAAAGTGATCCATTAACTTTATAGTTTCCCCCAAAAAGTCATGTTTGAGACTTCAATCATATACCAATTCCATTGTAAGATAAAGTCTCGTAATCTCATCCCTCGCAGGGTTATATAGGTTTTCCCATTCATGTTAACACTTTCGTCATTCAATTTCGTCCCGAGAAGCCGAGAATGTGCCAATGCCAACTTCAATTTCGTCTATTTTCGACCAATTTCACAAAAAGTCCATTCAATTTAGGCATTTGTCACACATTTTCGTCCAGTACAATTCAAATTCGTCAGTCACAGATGTGTTCAGCAACTGTGACCGACGAATTTGAATTGTAATCGACGAAAATGCGTGACGAACGACTAAATTGAATGGACTTTTTGTGAAATTGGTCGACAATGGACGTAATTTAAGTTGGCATTGGCACATTCTCGGCTTCTCGGGACGAAATTGAATGACAAAATGACAAAAATGAATGGGAAAACCTATATTTATGTGTTCTTGCCACACGATACTCCCATGCTAACTGCGGAAATTGGGGGCAGCGAAAAGCAGTGCCAGGGGGGTAGCTAGGTTCAGTGGCCAGTGGCCAGTGGCGTAGCTCCGGGGTGCTGGGGGTGGGGGGGGGGGGGGGGGGTTGTAGGGGGTGGTGGTATATCGTGCTCAGGTGGATACATGTTAAAGTGATCCATTAACTTTATATTTTCCCAAAAAAGTAATGTTTGAGACCTCAATCATATACCAATTTCATTGTAAGATAAAGTCTCATAATCTCATCACTCGCAGGGTTATATTAATGTGTTCTTGCCACACGATACTCACATGCTAACTGCGGAAATTGGGGGCAGCGAAAAGCAGTGCCAGGGGGGTAGCTAGGTTCAATACATACGGGGGGCCAGTGGCGTAGCTCCGGGGTGCTGGGGTGGGGGGGGGGGGGGGTGGTGGTAGGGGGTGGTGGTATATATCGGGCTCAGGTGGATACATGTTAAAGTGATCCATTAACTTTATACTTTCCCCAAAAAGTAATGTTTGAGACTTCAATCATAATTATACCAATTTCATTTATTTATCGGGCTTCTGTGGATACATGTTTAAAGGGGTAGTTTAGTTTTGGTAGAGAGGGCGCTGCTCATCACAATTTTGTTGTGAGGTAATGAAAAACTGAGTGTCGAATTTGAGAGAACGTATAATTTTAATGGCAGAATAAACTTTATTTGGTCGAAATCGGCCCAGAAACGGCTGAAATATCAATAAATATGTCCGAGCTAATAATTATTTGGGGCCCAAATAATTAAATGGTTTTTCACAAAATTTAAAAAACGCTTACACTTTTTCAAAAATTTTCAAAAGCGTTTTTTAAATAGTTGTTGATGATCTCTCTATTTAATCAGTGTTTCAATAAAACATCACATGCATAATTTTGTATGAAAAAATGGTTGAAACCAATGCCTTTTTAGAAAGCGCTCTTGTGTTTTAATGGCTCTTTTTGAATGATAACGGGCTTTTTACTTAGTTGTTTGTAAGTTTGTATACCTTTCGAGCATGGTGGAGTTATAACTATTAGTTTATAATGATACTGTCCAGGTTTGGTTACTAAAGTTCAGCCTTACCAAAACTGTACTACCCCTTTAAGTGATCCATTAACTTGATATTTTTTCCCATAAAGTAATCATGATTGAGACTTCAATCATATTCCAATTTCATTGTAAGATTCTTGAGAATGATATGTGAGAATTGCATAGAAAAGGAATAAAGTTTATCTGGTGAAAATCAATGTCTGATTTGATCCCGATCGTTCGCGTGAAGTATACGAATTCAGATATAATACAATAATATGGACGATTGAGTATCCGAATTCATGTACTCTTGACTACGGTCGGAAACCGTCTATAGACGCTCACAATTTCAATCTGAAATATATCCATGATTAGGGAGACATTTGAAAAATCAAAACCCATAAATTTCATTATTCTGTATTTCAGTCTTCCATAAGCCAAAGAACAAGGTACAAGGGAAGTGGGAAAGCTCCAAGTGATTCTGGTTAAAATTGTAGAAAGTTAATGGATCACTTAAATGTATCCCAATTCAAACCATATTTGCCATCAGTGATATAACGGGCAAGTTTTGTTATTAAAGTCGTCACAAACGGTAGTGATTATCTAAGACTACCACCATGGAATGCATAAATCATATATAATTATGATTTTCACAAAATATTTTGAAATATGAATTTTGTTCGCGAATACCAAAATGGACAACTTCACTTATTTTTAGAATTGGACTAATGGATCGGATAGCTAATAATTATCTGAGGCGATGCATACTGATCTTGCGTTGTAAATCCAATACCTTAGAAATTAGCTATTCAATGAGACACTCTGCATTAAACAGCCAAGAATCTCTAGTTCAGTGGATTAATCGTTTTCTTTTATTTTGTTAATGATATAATGCACCCTTATGACTAATAGAAATAAAGGTAAAGCATAAAACAAAACAAATTATCTAAAACAAATTGGAATTGGATCGCGTATATGGTGTGCGACGGGATTTAGAATTAGTACGATGTAATCGCGATCACTGCATTCAGAGCTGCTTAGCATTTACTCAAAACATGATATCGTTATTAAATTGTAGCCAGTGTCGTATGTATATGGTGGCGGCCAACAAAATAATATTGTCAATACAGAACAAGCAAAATGGCAGTCGATAGCATCAACTCTATAGCGGGCTTTCATGTATCCATTTATCAATGATTTAATATCGATGCATTATACATATGGCGCGGTATAAAGCAAATATACGACAAGTGGGTGTTTCACAAAGATCCTAAGTTGAACTTAACTCTAAGTTGGACTTAAAAGGTATGGAAAGCCACTTGTAGCCTTGTAATAAAATATATTCAAAAGCAAAAATGGAAGTATTTTAGACTTTTTATCAATTGTACATCAAGAACATGAAATCCCCTTGATAATAGAACATATTAATGATTAGGATGAAGATGCAATGCCATTAAAAAGGGACTTTTACAACAATTTGTTTTCAAAACTAATGGCTTTCCATACTTTTTAAGTCCAACTTAGAGTTAAATTCAACTTAGGATCTTTGTGAAACACCCCCAAGGAATAATATGATTGAACTGCAAAGGTCTTGTTTATGTGCATGCAGTGCATGCATGGGGTGATTAAGTTTCAAAACACATAACAAGTCAAATAGTCTGTTCAATAATTCCGAAGTTATTCGAATTATTAACTCTTTGAATTAGAGAAAGTATTCCGGACGTTGTCTCCGCTTACGACAGACCAGGGGGTGTTTCACAAAGATCCCAAGTTAAACTGTCTACGGGATAATTTAAACCGTGTACAAAGTAAGTGCAATGAGGTAGTGAATATCTCTTTGCATTTTTTGCTCATTTCTCGGCCAAAAAACATCCAATTAACGTGAAATTTTCACACATTACTTTGTAGACATATCAGATCACACCAATACACATTTTATTAATCATTCATCACTTATTGCACTTGTCAACAAAGTTACTTGAGTAGATCCCTTTAACAGGGGTTATAGTGCCCCCTTGTTCCTTCTTAGATGTGGGAGAGGTCAGATTGTAAAACTTCGTGGTTTTAAATAACGATAAAGTGAGATGTGTTATGATACTCAAAACACAGAGTAAGTCAATTTCGGAAGAAAAAAAAACAATATGCAAATAAACCATTCCTGTTTGACTGTTAGTGTGACAAGAAATCGAATATTTGAAAATGACATTAAATTACAAATATGTCTTCCTCCCTTTTTTGTGTGAGAAATATGTAGAATACGAATAAATATGTTCGCAGTAATGTGTAAGACATAAGATATAACATAATATCTCCAGAATCTAGTAACAAAAGTGAAAAGCCCTTGTCACATATCACCGGATAGCGTTAACGGACGCCCGGCGGAGAGCAAAATGTTAAATCCGTTCGTCTCCGTTCGCATGCGTTTCTTGCCCGTTCCTTGCCAGCATGGTCAGGCGATGTCCGTTGTTTTATCCGGCGGAAATGTTCGTGCATGCAGCAATGGAGAAACCTTTCACCACCGGATAATTTGATTTAGCAAATTTTCTATCCGTTTATGACAACACCCAAAGCAGTAAAATAAATAACATTCAATGCAATGCGGTAATGTCCAATGTTATTGAGACACCATCATCCGATGACAACAGGTTTTTATATAATCAAGTAGAATCACGGTGGTAAATTACATTATGCAGTCAAATTAGATATAGCGACGTTTTCTTTTACTTTGATGAACACCGTATACTCTTTACACGAATAACACTTTCTTCGGTGTGTGAACATACTTATTTTGTTTATTTATTATGGCATAGTGTTTCAAAATACAATAAATCCATCACGATCGGGTATAGCAAATGAGTTATGTTTCAAAATGGAAGTACTGAAATAAGTGGCATTACAATCAGACGGTAAGAATTCCCGCCTTAATAAAGCATTAATTACCCCCGCGAGACGGAAGCGGGATCGATACCAGGCTTATGAGTGTACGCAGAGGATCTTCAATTCACATGGGAAATAGTAGATGTGACACGGCGCAGTTGATGAGGCCTTCCCAGACATTATTAGATTATTGTCTGTATTAAATTACTGTTGTTATTTATTAGATTTGGGGTGTAGAACAATACGCATTTTTGAAATTAGATGCAAGCCCTCGGGGATAGTAATTTACTTTTCTTTGTTGGTATATAGGAGGGTTGCCTTAAACCTGTAAATCCTTAACATAATTTGCCTTCGAATGTCTTATTATTAAGTCTTGGATGGTCATAACGTGTAATGAAAACTCAACAGCATTAATATGAACTAGTAATTGAGGGTGTTACAGTTGTTTAGATATCCTGGGTGATGATGGTATTGACCAGATGCCGATGAAGGTGAGATGGTAATAAAATCGATGTAATTACGCGAGAGGTCTGGATGTCAAAACTTATTAAGGTCTCTGAGGTCCTTCATTGTATTTTCATCAATTTGTCCACAATACACTAAGAGCCATTTCAACCTACTGCAGTACATTAAAATACTTCCAATCCACACAAACGTACATAAATAAATAAATAAATGAACAAATACATACATAAATAAATCAATAAATAATTCATTGATTAATTAAATAAATAACAAAATAACAAAATACACACAAATATACAAACGTGCGGCCATGGACATACATTTCTTCATGCAGACATTCACAAGAGGACACAAACGTACAAACAAACACACGTACACACACACACGTACAAGCACCCATACAAATACACATTCTAATTTATAACACCCACGAGAAGTTCAGCACGCTGCTTATAAAAGGGCGTTTAATAAACCCACCAACAATACCCAAGAGGGACTGTCCGACCCAACCCCTGCTAATTGGGATGTGCGTTCCCCTCAGTCACATGTGGCTCAGTTCGTACAATCAACAGCGATGCCCGGCCTGCTACTAACAGTTCCCATCGGTTACCAGATTCATGCCCCTAGCGGCGGTAGGTAAATACACGCCCCTGCCGCCCGGTTGCCAGAGGTAAATGCACGCCCCTACCGCCCGGTTGCCAGAGGTAAATACACGCCACTGCCGCCCGGTTGCCAGAGGTAAATACACGCACCTGCCGCCCGGTTGCCAGAGTTTAATGCACGCCCCTGCCGCCCGGTTGCCAGAGGTTAATACACGCCCCTGCCGCCCGGTTGCCAGAGGTTAATGCACGCCCCTGCCGCCCGGTTTGCCAGAGGTTAATGCACGCCACTGCCGCCCGGTTGCCAGAGGTTAATGCACGCCACTGCCGCCCGGTTGCCAGAGGTAAATGCACGCCCCTGCCGACCGGTTGCCAGAGGTAAATGCACGCCCCTGCTGCCCGGTTTCCAGAGGTTAATGCACGCCCCAGCCGCCCGGTTGCCAGAGGTTAATGCACGCCCCTGCCGCCCGGTTGCCAGAGGTAAATGCACGCACCTGCCACCTGGTTGCCAGAGGTTAATGCACGCCACTGCCGCCCGGTTGCCAGAGGTTATTGCACGCCCCTGCCACCCGGTTGCCAGAGGTTAATGCACGCCACTGCCGCCCGGTTGCCAGAGGTAAATGCACGCCCCTGCCGCCCGGTTGCCAGAGGTTAATGCACGCCCCAGCCGCCCGGTTGCCAGAGGTTAATGCACGCCCCTGCCGCCCGGTTGCCAGAGGTAAATGCACACCCCTGCCGCCCGGTTGCCAGAGGTTAATACACGCCCCTGCCGCCCGGTTGCCAGATGTTAATGCACGCCCCTGCCGCCCGGTTTGCCAGAGGTTAATGCACGCCCCTGCCGCCCGGTTGCCAGAGGTTAATGCACGCCACTGCCGCCCGGTTGCCAGAGGTTAATGCACGCCCCTGCCGCCCGGTTTGCCAGAGGTTAATGCACGCCCCTGCCGCCCGGTTGCCAGAGGTTAATGCACGCCACTGCCGCCCGGTTGCCAGAGGTAAATGCACGCCCCTGCCGCCCGGTTGCCAGAGGTTAATGCACGCCCCTGCCGCCAGGTTGCCAGAGGTTAATGCACGCCACTGCCGCCCGGTTGCCAGAGGTTAATGCACGCCACTGCCGCCCGGTTGCCAGAGGTAAATGCACGCCCCTGCCGCCCGGTTGCCAGAGGTAAATGCACACCCCTGCCGCCCGGTTGCCAGAGGTAAATGCACGCCCCTGCCGCCCGGTTGCCAGGTGAAGAAGCATACCTTTTCTAGTCGCCAGATTCATATGGAGGATGCCCCTCCCCCGCCGTCTCTAGATGCAGACGAATGCCCCTGCCATGCCCCTGCCGGTCTCCAGACGCAGAAATAATGTATGCCCCTCCCGATCGCAGACACAAATGAATGCGCCTTATAATGTGCTTCATTTTCTATGATATTAATTTTTAATGATTAGGGTTTTTTTTCTTCTTCATTTCTCTTGTAGAAAATGTTTGTCAGCCTAGATATAGGCGCCTCAAAATGTGTCCCAAAACAAGGCCAGAGCTAGGACTTTTACTTGAATGTTGTTACTGATAATGATATTATGCTTATAAAGTTATATGCTGTGGTTTTCTCACAATACGGATGTCGAGTGTGGACTATCTTCATATAGGCGTACCGAGGGGTGAGGGGAGGGGGTGTTTGGGATGTTCAAACACCCTCTTTTAGCGAAAATATTTACTGTTTTAGGTGTTCAAATACCCCCTTTGAGCGAAAATTTTTACTGTTTTAGGTGTTCAAACACACCCAAACTACCATGACTACACCACTAAATGAAGCTAAAACACCCCCCTTGAAAAAAAATCCTGGGTACGTTTATCACTTATTGCGTGCACTGAACATTCGCAATCGAAGGAAAATAAGAAAGAAAAAAGTGTACACGTGTATAAACCCTGCCACAAGGGTGGCACTTTTTTTTCTTTCTTTCTCGATGAGTTGGATACTTCGAATGTGCATATTGACAAAGTTTTACGTGAATGTTTTACGACAAACTTGTCCCGCTTGTTTGCGAGGGTCATACTGCTAGTTTCAAGCATGACATTTTCATGCGTAATAATACGGTGAATAGTTTTAGGAGACATAGGGGATTGTATTATATCGAGCGAAATGATTGTGTTCATAAATCAAATATATAAGAATACTATCGGGTGATCATTTATCACTTTTGTATTCTTCCGGTGGTGACATGAAGAAAAAATGGTGATCTAAAGACTAATTTAAAAATATCATGGTTTAAAGGGATCTAGTAACATTGTCCAAATCCTCAAATTTCAATTGGAATTCAAGCGGTTCCCTCATACCTTGTTGTATTCGTATTAAAGGGATAGTTGAGTTCTGGTAGAGAGAGTACAGTTTTAGTCAAACTGAATTTTAGTAACCAAAACCTGCACCATTACATTTAAAACTAATAGTTATAACTCCACCATGCTCAAAAGGAACAACACAAATTACAAATGACTAAGTAAAAAGCCTGTTATCATTCAAAAAGAGCTGTTTAAACTAAGGAGGGCGCTTTCAAAAAACGCATTTGTTTAAACCATTTAAAATTAAACTATTGTGCATGTGATGTTTCGTTTGAAATAGTGATTAGATAGAGAGATAATCAACAACTATCTAAAAACCTCTTTTGAAATTTTTTTAAAAGAGGAAGCATTTTAAAACGAATTTTAACGGCTGGTTCAAAATAATTATCGAATACTTGTGGGGCCCCACATTTATTACAAATGGTTATGTTGGATATTTCAGCCGTTTCTGAACCGATTTTGATCAAATAAAGTTTATTCTGCCATTAAAATTGTATGCTCTTTCACATTTGACACTCAGTTTGTCATTATCTCACACAAAAATATTGTGTGTAGCGCCCTCTCTACCAAAAGTCAACTATCCCTTTAACTATATAGAAGCATGGGACGGGTTGTAGTTTGTCAAATTTCCCTTTCGTTAAAAAAATATTTACGATTGAAGTGTTCTGATATTAAATTATCCACTGGATGGTCGTAACCATGTACAAATTCAGTGCAGTGAGTTAGCGAATATTACTTTGCAGTTGTGCTTATTACTCGGCCATATAACGTCACACAATACCCAGTGGACATATCATATAACAACAATATGCACTGTATCAACCATTAAACACTTTTTGCCCATTTCAACAAAATTACTAGATCCCTTTAACAATTAGAACCAGTAATACTCAGCTCAGTCGTGTAAATTTACATTATAAGGTACAACATGGCATAATCACAAGACTGCTATGAAAGATAATTTTGATTCTGTAATCAAAATTGTGTGCTATTTCAAATGTTACACTTAGTTTTTCATTACCTCACAAACATATTATATCTTGAAGTGCCCTCTATACCAAAACTCAAACTATCCCTAATATTTCGATAGTTTGATATGGCGGAAGATCGGAAATGGAAAATAATGATGGGACTTTTGATCATGATTTGCTCATTGATTGAAATCATCATAATGGTATAATGAAACATCTGAACTAAAATTTTGAAAAGAAACACATTTGAAAGATTGGCTACTCTTTTACGGTGATACAAGTCATGACTTCGTTATAACCTCTGTAAGTTTCGGGCAAAAGACCGGAATAGTTAGAATATCACATTCGCACCCGGCTTTGTCCCTGAAAAAGTGATGGGACATTCGATCACGGTATGCTCAATGATTAAAATAGTAATTCAACATTCGATCTCAAAATGCTGACAAGAAAAGGGGTGAGAGATCACTGTTGTGTGCGATGCAAGTCATGGGGGTGTTTCACAAAGATCCTAAGTTGGACTTAATTCTAAGTTGGACTTAGAAAGTATGGAAAGCTGAATAGTTTCTTCGAACAAATTTGGTAAAAGTTTTATTAAAAGGCATAAAATGTGGATTAAAATCATTTATATTTTCTACTATCAAGGACATTTCATGTTCTTGATGCAAATGTTATGGAAAGTCTGAAATACTAGCATTTTTTCTTCTGAATAGATTTCATTCCAAGGCTACAAATGGCTTACCATAATTTGTAAGTGCTACTTAGAGGTTCAACTAAGGATCTTTGTGAAACACCCCCATGATCTCGTTATCAAGCACTACACGTTACGGGGGTAAAAGAGGGGGGAAAGAGGAGACACCGGGGGGGGGGGGGGGTGTTTCACAAAGATCCTAAGTTGAACTTAACTCTAAGTTGGATTTTAAAATTATGGTAAGCCATTTGTAGCCTTGAAATAAAATATATTCAGAAGGAAAAACGGAAGTATTTCAGACTTTTCATAAATTTTACATCAAGAACATGAAGTCTCCTTGATAATAGAAAATATTAATGATTTGAACCAACATTTTATGCCTTTTACAAATGACTTTTACAACAATTTGTCAAAGAAACTAAAGGCTTTCCATACTTGATAAGTCCAACTTAGAGTTAAATTCAACTTAGGATCTTTGTGAAACACCCCCTGGAACATCACATTCGCACCCGGCGTTGTCCTTGATGACAAATGATGAGACATTCGAGCGTGATCTGCAAATAATAATAATGATCATAATGGCACATTAATGAGATACTGTTCAACAGAAAAACTAGAAGATTACCGTTTTATGTTTGAAGTGCACTGTCACGATCAGGCGCGCCGGAAGCAGTTTTGGATTGGGGGGGCAAAACTCCAAGGGGGCTCACAATTTGTGTGTGTAGGGGCTCATGCCCAACCACACTCTGGGTGCCAACTTTGAGGCAGGTGTGAGAGTGAGACATTGCAAGGGAGCGAAACGACTGAGCGGGGGGACGGTGTGGGAGGGGGGTGTCCCCCCTCCCACGGTAGGGAGCTTTTGCATTTTTGGACTTGAAATTGTGCAATCTGGTGCATACCTAGATAGGAAATTCGGCTGTATTTGGGGAAGCGTGATATGATTTGATCGACCAGAAAGTTTTAATATATTTTTCACGTAGAAAACAAATAATTGACACACTAATAAATATGTACCTCAAAACACGCACACAACAACATAAACCATAATTATGCAACATTATGTATGATCAAACAACACACAGTCACAGGGGCGGATATAGCTTTTTGCTAAGGGGGTGGGGTTTGACCCAATGACGATGCGGAGCATCGTCCACGAGCCGCGAAGCGGCGATTTTTTTGCTATTTTGAACCCCTGTAAGTGATGTCTTTTTGCTAAGGGGGGGGGGTTTGACCCAATGACGATGCGAAACATCGTCCACGAGCCGCGAAGCGGCGATTTTTTTTGTTGCTATTTTGAACCCCCGTAAGTGATGTCTTTTTGCTAAGGGGGGTTTTGACCCAATGACGATGCGGAGCATCGTCCACGAGCCGCGATGCGGCGATTTTTTTGGCTATTTTGAACCCCCGTAAGTGATGTTTTCCACATCACATTTTCACTTGGCAGCCCAAGGGGGGGGGGGGGTTAAACCCCCTAAACCCCCCCTCCCCTGTAGATCAGCCACTGCACAGCCAATAATGAGTCCCGAGGGAGCGAAGCGCCTGAGGGCTGGGGCAGGGAGGGAGGGGGAGGGTTTGGGAGGGGGTATCCCCCTCCCACAGTAAGAAAGATTTTGCATTTATGGACTTGAAATTGTGCAATCTGGTGCATTCCTAGATAGGAAATTCGGGCTTAAGATTAACTGTATCTGGGAAAGCGTGTTATGATTTGATATATTTTTCCACGAAGAAAACAAATAATTGACGCACTAATAAATATGCACCCAAACTCACACATACATATTGTATTTAGTGTCATACACAGTTCCAACATAAACCATATGGCGCATGTATGATCCAACAACATGGCCTACAGCCAATAATGAGTCCCGAGGGAGCGAAGCGACCGAGGGCTTGGGCAGAGCCATAGGGGGAGGGTTTTGCATTTATATACTTGAAATGGTGCAATTTGGTGCACTTCATGCCATACCTGTGAAGGAAATTTAGAATCCGAGTTAAACAAAAAAAGAATCTCATCAGATGTTTACAACAAACTGATATAATCTGTTCGCGCGCAAAGCGCGCAGCGAAAATTGAAAATGGATGTATAAACTAGTTTTTGAACGTTAGCTCATACATTTGATTGTGTCTTTCCCACTCTTTTTTATTTTGGGGGGAGGGGGGGGGGGCTTTTTGGGGGGGCAAAATTGCGTTTTGCCCCCCACTTTTTGGATTGGGGGGGGCGGCCGCCCCCCCTGCCCCCCCACTTCCGGCGCCTATGGTCACGATCTCGTTATAACCACAGCACGTTTGGGGCAAAAGACCGGTAAATATCACATTCGCACCCGGGGATGTCACTAAAAAAATAATGAAACATTCGAGGCTGCTTGATTTTAAAATAAAGAAAATGATAATAATTGAAGTAGTAATGAGAACTTCGAATTGAAATGTTCAACTATAGGAAAAGAAGACATTGAGACGAAAAACCTCGCCCCCAACCATGTCAACGACCGCCGTCCCCTGAATGTGTAACTAACGCCACGTTCGTGTGGGAAGAGAAGTCATCTCTCAATGTTTTGAACCGTGTTTTTCACCACGAAGCAGACGAACGCCTTGCGTTCATACTGACCCTGTTTGTCGCGTAGCCACCGATATTCCCCAGAATGTGAGTATGAAAGTATGGCCTACCATAATTTTAAGTCCAACTCAGAATTTAAGATCAACTTAGAATCTTTGTGAAACACCCCCAGTGGTGAGACTCTATTTTGTTGCACTAAAGCTGCGTAAGAATAGCGAGTACTGCACCCGATACTCTGTGTCCAGGCTTAGTACAATGTGGACATGTGGAAGCAGTTAGGGTATCGTGCGAAGCAACTAAAATAATGGTTTGTGTTTTGGTTTGCGTTTATCTTCTCTTATGCAGTCCTTAACAAAACTGCTTAACCGCGTTTAAGGCTTATAATGTTAACGTGTAAAAGGAACGTTTATCCACATCTGTCTTACCCTGAATCCGCGTTTTGAATCATGATTATGGGTAGTCTTTATCAAGTAAAAAATCATTAGCCCAAAACACGCTTAAAAACACAGATTCTTGGCTAGAAAATTATAGATAAACGCACTCGAACACTAGCACCAAACTCGTTCCAAAGCGCTAATTACATGCCTGGGGGAAACAAAAAAAGTGGCCGCTGTAGACAGATGACCTCTATAGACAGGTTCTATGACATTGTTACTATCTGTAAGGGATCACTAATTTGTGGCCACTATAGGCAGTTGGCTAATATGGACAGATGGCCAGTAAAAACAGGTTCGAGCAATGAAAGCTAAGGGGTTTCTGGGACGAACACCGAACAAAGGTTTTTTTTCTATAGCTCAGTCGGTAAGAGCGCCGGTCTAGCAATCCGGAGGTCTCGGGTTCGAATCCCGCTGGAATCCCATTTTCTTTGCTCTTTTTCAGTCAGGTTCGACTGTAGTTAGATATATCTTTCGTACTGGAACACTTGCCTTATCACCTACGGGAACCTGGTGGTCCCTGTATAAAAAAAAAACTCCTTGAGAATTGCAAGATCTAGTAGGGAACAGGTTAACATGTATATAGGAGGCATATAATAGGCGGAATTATTATGTGCATTTTTATGATAGTGTCGATTCATTTTTATGATAGTGTCGATTCATCTGTGCTGGAAGATCTTATCATTACCCCTATTAAATCAGATTGACGAACAGATAGAAATAGGGATTGAAGTTGCTATACCATTATCTCTCTGTTCCTGTATTAAATTAGCATTTTTATTTGGGGTTCAGTTAATTGATAATTGGCACGTTAAGGCCTTAAAGATATTCATGAATTCTAGTATCTTCGACTGATGTATTACACTTGTAAAGACGAATCTATCTTGTATAGAGAGACTACCTTTAAGATTTAAGATAGCAGCTGAAGGAAATGGCTACTGAATGTTTTAGTAAGAGAGCGCGCCTTTTGGTTTTAGCAAATGAATAATTCACTCCTCGAAGGCTAGGTCAAGTTGTTTGAGAGCACTAGGACTTTTATTTTGTTTAAATTAACGATCGCTTCGATGAAACGCGGGGACTTAGTGTCGTAGCAACACGGATAAGAGGCACATGCCCAAGTTGAGAATACCCCCCCCCCCCCCCCCCCCCATCTTCGTTGCCACTACTCTGAAGACATACATATGAAGATATTAGTTCCAAAATGCGCTAAATACACTTTCCATAAATATTTCCATAACGATATGTTATATCGTTATGGAAATATATATATTAAGTACATTAATAAGCTACGTAGCTATCTAGAAATCAAATTTTAGGACAATTTACACGTCAATCAAAATCTAAATATGGAACGTTCAATTTTCATATTCCCAAAGGCATGTGATGCGTACAAAGTTGAACAAAGAAACCCGATTGTTTTTCTTCTCCAAAGTTGAACAAGTGGATTTAGCGCCTTTTGGAACGTAGCTCTATTTTCATTTATGATTTAGTCTGAAGGCTCGATCACACCCCCTTCTTGTGGAGAGAATTTATAGTATTATACAGGCGGAGTATGTAATCACGTGGTCCCCCCCCCCCTTCTCCCCCCCTCCCCCCCCCCCCAAAAAAAAACAGAAATACAAAATGAAAAAGAATACAAAACATGACAAATAAAGTATATATGTAAACAGAAACATATGAAAGTGGTGTGCCCAAGTGAATTTTCCACATTGAAATTAGATACCTACGTTTCGTTGAGGTTGTGCACTTGATACACTTACATATACAAACACCGTTGAAATGATATCCCATACATTTCTGTTCGTTCATTGCTATTCGCCGCGTACCAATATGATATAACAATGTAAAATCAAGCTTGTGTAAAAGGTTGCTGGTAAAATACACGCACACAATGACAAACACACACATACACACTTATGCACAAGCAGACATGCACACCTACACCCACACACACATACACATACACACACATTCAAAATTTTAAAAATTCATGAAGTAATTATGTTGAAAATAGAATGAATCAAATCAAATCAATCAAATCACATACGCAAAACTGAGTGACAATTTTAATTACAGAATAAACTTTATTTGATCATAATCGGTTCAGAAACAGCTGGAACTCCTTTAAATGCATATGCGTGGGTTAAAATGGGTAGTCAGCAAATTCCAACTCGCACTCCACCGTAATCTCCCGAGGTAAACTCACGATATGTG